>CM067381.1:69122578-69253698 GCA_034510155.1 Eucriotettix oculatus | reverse complement strand
ATGTTGTAGGACGCAGTGTACGCGATACGGGAATATTAGGTTAAATATTTCGGTTCGAATTAACCACAATATCGTGGTGTAAGGCTTAAAAAAAAGGTGCGAATTTTTTTTTAGTGGTATACAGAGGCGCGGCGAGTAAAAACAACGCGAGCTCTCCGATGACGTAGAACGCAATTGAGATAAATAATGCAGCAACTAATGGACTGAGTCGCTTTTAAATCACGTAACACTTCTCCGGCCGCTCCAACAAGCCAATTTGAATTCGGCAATGAACTGTTACTTTGTCGCCGTGGCAACGGGACGACTCACCTGGCGCGTGGCCCAATCGATAGCAGCAGTGACGCAAGCCCTGCCCAAGGTCACGCGCCTCGCACGTGCATCCCTGACCTAACCACCCCCGCACTGGCCACTGCGAGACCCCGGCCAAGGAACGCGTGCGTACGCGGAGCGGATCACACGACGCGGCGACGTGTGCGTGTGCGTGGGATGGGAGGCGATCCTCTCCTCTCTCTCTCTCATTACACCACGTGTAACTCTCACGGCGCTACAGGTCTTGCGCGAAAATACAGCATCATTACAATAAAAGGTTATTCTGCGTCACTACATGCATTTGCCGACATTAGGGTATCCACGTGGTGACAACTACCCTTTAACAGCATATGAAGGGATTTAAAAGGTAGACGCCGAAGGGAGAGGAAGGCAGCTAAGGGATAACTAACTGTACGTAAATTTAAATTAATGTTTAATTCAGGCTGAAAACAGTAAAAAATTTGTAACACAACTACATGTTTCGGTCCTGATCTGGACCGTCTTCAGGTTGAATTAAACTTAACAATACACGAAATTATTACACTACAAAGATATAACAGCACAGACAAAGAATACAATAATTAAAGAGCCAAATAACATTGAAAGAAACAATGACAATCAGTATGCATTTGAAAATATTATATTTCATGGATTAAGATATTATATAAAATAGTGAGCAAATCCGTTTACAAAGATATAACAGCACAGACAAAGAATACAATAATTAAAGAGCCAAATAACATTGAAAGAAACAATGACAATCAGTATGCATTTGAAAATATTATATTTCATGGATTAAGATATTATATAAAATAGTGAGCAAATCCGTTTCCGTTTTTACATCTGTGTATTAGTCTGCCCCTAGATATCAATATTATTGTGAATATGTTGCCTCAATAATTGACATTGATGGTAATATTGATCGTCTAGGAGCAAATTAGACGATCCTAGAAGATCAATATTTCCATCAATGTGGTCCTCCGTCAATTATTGAGACAACAATTTGACAATAATTTTGATCCTCTTACGTTTAACGTGACGTATTTAAGAAACTCAACAGAGATTTATAATTGTTGTCTTTGTCTGTTTTTCGCCTTGTTTAAACATTAGTGATAACAT
Source organism: Eucriotettix oculatus (assembly GCA_034510155.1). Classification (NCBI taxonomy): domain Eukaryota; kingdom Metazoa; phylum Arthropoda; class Insecta; order Orthoptera; family Tetrigidae; genus Eucriotettix; species Eucriotettix oculatus. The sequence continues at coordinate 69,252,270 of CM067381.1, read as the reverse complement.
CTACCGTTTAACGATCATACTCGTGTAATAACCCATATTAGAGTAAGCGAGGTTTTAGAGTGGAAATGTTGGGAATCTTTGAAAGAGAATACGCGAAGAAGATCGATGTTGTTTTTAGCGAAATAATAAATCAATAAACGTCTGTCTATCTAATAATAATAATGAAAATTATCGACCAGATACAGCCAAAGTTTTTATTTAGTTTAATCGACTATTCGGCAACATATTTGGGACTTCCCCAGGTAATGTTACTACAAAAGAAAAATACTACATAAAGCCTTGCATTAAATTTTTTTTGATATATCACAATCTTAAATAGTAATTATAAAACCTTCAATTTTAAAATTTTGATGACAAACATGACAAATGTATAAACTTTCAAACTTGACTGGCTACAAGGGCAGCTTCAACACGAAATGTGATAATAGAATATATAGCAACAATTTAATATAGACAATGCCTAAAAGTGGGAAGTAAAAAACCAGGTTCATTTAAACTAAACAACGTGAAAATTATAAATGTTGAAAATAAATAAAATATTACAATGTATCAACGAGAAATATTTATAGTCCTTTATTTTTTAACTTTTGATATTTTAATTATTGCTTTTTATTTTTTTTGGTACAAATTTAGAAGTTTATTTTATAAATTTAATGATTGGTTACATTTATTGTTAAATCGATATGATATATTATAATTTTTTTCAATATTTTTCATTATATGGGAATTTGCGTAAACATGTAATTTCTAATAAAACAAATATAATGAGTTGTATTTATACTGATCTACGTTGATATATGTATAATATCCTTCATAGGAGTGTGTTATTTCGCCATTCGGAAAACAAAAATATCGACAGGGGTCATAAGTATATATCGCTGTCAGTACAAAAGAAACAGATTAGTACGAATAAACAATCTTGAATCACTTGCCCGTCGCATAAATTCATTGATAAGAGAATCCGTGACGTCATCTTGACGAAATCTGAACGACTTGTGATTTGTTCGATCATAAAAGTAAGCCACTGGCGCCCGTTCTGGCTAACAACTTTGAAACATTGATTATTATTTATTAATTCTAAATAAAGAGGCTGAATTTCAATCAGAAATCTCGTTACATAAAAGTAAGCCACTGGCGCCCTTCCTACTAACAACATTGAAACACTGTTTATTATTCATTTAAACCGATAAAAAGAGGCTAAATTTTAATCTGAAATGTTAAGACTGCAAATACTGTCATAATTGTGTTGTAAGATCGTGTGTCAGTACAGGATGTTCATCGCAAAAATAGAGACTGCATCCCATAAATATTAATTAATTAATTATTTAGATAGTTAACAGAAATGAAAGACTAATGACATTCAGAATACGGTTTGCTAAATACACAAAAGAACAACGCCATTTTTAAAGTCGGTACATTTAACACAGAAATATGGTAATTAATTGCTATGTTAAATAGAAATTTATTATATATATATTTGATAGCTATAGATTTTTCCATTTAGACATATCGATTTATTTTATATGCGTATATTAGGCTGCGGTGTAGATAATATATGAAGAACAATTATTATGAATATACTATTTAATGGTCTAGAGATCATATGAATGGACATATTTATAAACACGTAAATAATATATATATTTTTTAAAAAATATTGGAGGCTAAGCAGAGTCATATTTGCTTGTCAGCAGTTGCGGTTACAAGTGTCAGTAACACACGTCCATGCCATACTAATTATTTTATTTAAACACCCACGTAACTTTCATTACGCATTTTCCCCTGGCTCTGGAACAAGCACAGTTAGTTGTTTCCCGTTCGTGAAGTAGTCCGACGAGGAATACTCGCGTGCCATGTTCTTATTTAGTATTTAAGTGATTGTGCGTGTTTTCGTGTACTAGGAGAAAAAAAAACACATTTTAGTTCGGTATTTATGTAGGACTTCACTGGGAACTAAATATTTATTTAACTTGTACCCGCTATCTTTCTTTTGCCATTATAAATTTCCACTTCCAGAATAGATTAAGTACGGATAATAACTTAATATAAATAACTACAGATCATGTCTAAAATATGGCAATGCAAAACAGTGTATTAGCGTGACTCTAAATAATTTTAATCCATATATATATAAATACGTACATACATCTAAAAAATGTATTTCTTTAAATTGTAAGCAAGAAATTGACCAAATATTTAAGGAGGATAATTTTCTTTCAGAGAAAGTAATTTACCGATGTTTTTTGGTCTTTGAGTTTTTTATGACTACGGATAAACACTATTGTCTTTGCATTTCAAATTTTATTGAAATATTAGTCTTTAGCAGCTGGCTTCACAAGTTCTTTTTCCAAAACATTGAAAGCGCTTGAGATAACGTTTTACTATAAACTGGGATAAGATTACCCATAAAATACATATTTTATACTAATAGAGATCAATTTCTTCCCTTTGCCCTCTACTTCCATTCACTTCACTAATGATTTAAACATTATAGCGCATTAACCCTTTTATTTTTTAAAAAAACTTGATTTAATTTTCCAATTCACTTCTTTTTCGTTTGATCATAAAATTAAGCCACTGGCACCATTCCCGGTTAGCAACTCTCAAACATTAATTAATTATTCTTCATTCAAACGAAATAATGACGCTGGAATTATTTAAGTCTCAAATATTAATACTACGAAAATTGTCATAATTATCCTTGCCCTGGAACTTGTCTTCTTAAGAGGAAGAATTAAAGAAACCCTGGATTAAGGTGTAGAAATTGCAATTAAGTAAACGAACAAAATAATAATAAAAAAACCTATGTGTAAAGAAAATGGTAATAGTAAGACGCGAACCCGAGGAGAAACAGGACGTTAAGATTCAACTTATTACAGCTTATATAGGTTGCTTATGTTTTGCTGCTCAAAACTATTACAAGTGAGATAGAATTGAGATAGAACCAGGTGCGAAACAGACTGTAAAAGGCATCATCCACCTCGACTACGACACATAAATCTGCCAAGTCCCTGGCAGGGGTGACAAAAATTATCCTAGTGGGGATAGTATTGCGTTACCTAATACAACTTTTTTTTTCCTATCGCCTTTTTCTTTCCATATGATGTCAGCGTGTTGCAGGATGCAATAAAATAAACAACTCGTTTCCTGCAGCTCGTTGCCTACTCTCGAAACAAGCAAGTCTCGGTATTGGATCCTTATTTTTCCGAAGTGCCCTTAATTTGTCATAATTAGTCCTTTTAATCGTGGAAATCTGTACGTTTGAACGCTTACAACTGGTGTATATCACAATTTTCTATTCGCATAATTTACTATGGGATAATCGATTATATATGTACACCAGTTGACGAATAGAAAACCAAATAAAGTTCTCATGGAACAATCTTATTTGTTTAAGGGGAACCTTAGTCAATTATAAAACACAGAAGCTTTCAAATTTCTGCCATTAACATCTAAAAGGAGAAAATTACACTTTTAACATTAATAAATCGTATACATACAACTAAAATCAGTTAAATTAACACTTGTTTACTGGCTGCCCGGCGTCGCCCATTTCTTTTTCTTTATCTCGACACAGTATTGAAATCCGCTGTAATATCTTGGTCAACGTATCATTATACAGGTATCGACAATAATCTCTTTGCCTACACGCGATTAAATTAATCTTGGGCACACCATTTATATATAATATCGAACCACTGTTCAAAGTCGTTTATGAGCTGCGTGCGGCGGCGGCGACAATTAAAAAGCAATTCAAAAGTATCATTACTTAAACAAAATGTTATTAAGTTTAAGCATTATTTCACACGTAACAGATACATAAACATCTCGTTTGACAGGGCATAATCTATCCGGATTCAAGTTCTATATGAGTAAATCCTGTTTTGACTTGAAAGGGGGAAAGGAAGGAAACTAAACCTTGGAAATGTCGACAGATACCATTTTTGGGGTAAACATTAGAGTACACCAAAATTTCATGGCAATTGGATGAGTGGTATAGGTAGTGCCTAGGTATTCATACTAATACATTTTCCTTTATTGAAATCGATCACCTGTCCAAAAAAACACCAATTCCGTTAAATATCTAAAACACGTTCGTATGTATATGTATTTGGTATATCATTAACTTTTTTTTTTACATTTCTGCGCTCTGTTTGTACCAACTGTACGATTGAAGCAATCCACTGTATATCAATCTTTTTACATTAATTATTTGCATATCACTCGATCACTCATTTCTCATATTCATAGCAAACAATTGTTTGACAACGTGATCTGCTAGAAACATATTTTATTTCTTAACCTTGCAACATACTGACCTATCTTATGATTGTTAAAAGAAATAATAATGTTACGTAAAAAAATGAATTCTATAAATCAGGTACAGTTGTAAATATTAATGGAAATAACGTACCGGTAGGTGTATTTTAGTATTTTATCTGAAAATTTTAATTTGTATTCCAAGACCAATGAGAAGGTATGTAGAAATTTAATACTGAAATTGGAGGTTTTGTTAATTTTTTACGCAAAAATGGAAGATATGGGAATATCTATTAAGAATAAAAGTGTTGAGTGCTTGAGCACCACTGAAATGAGAATACGTAAAAGTACGTGGGATGAGTTACAGATGAAGATAATAAATGATGAAAGAAGGTGAGAAAGGTATTTTTTGCAGAATATAAAGATGTTGGAGTAATAACATAGGTTAAAGATTAGTGGTTGATGAAAGGCGTATGGGGGTGAAAGTGTCTTGGATATTCAATGGAATAAATGATTTTTGGACTGTAAATGTTCTGTGTGTGATGTTTTCAGTGCAAATGATTATAACAAAAATGTTTGATGATTAATTATGTCTCCATGATAAGAAACATGAATATATGAGGTCTTCATTTGGTTTTTATTTGTAAAATTAATGTAAGGAATATTAGAAGGCGAGTTTATGGCATGTGCCAAGAGGTCAGTCGTTGTTGAGAAGTTCTACTCATAGCATTTCTTTCTTCTTTCAAGGTACGTACGCAATTGTGACTTCTTGGCAGCTGGGTAACGAGTTAATTGAATCCCGGCCGAGGGTGTTGGATTCGCTCGTCTCCAGGGTGAGATGAGGGGAGCGCCAAGCAGCTGAAACCAGCCGGAAGTCCCTAGCAACGCGTAAAAAATTAATAGTCTTCTCCGGAGAGAGGCATTGAACCTCCTGACAGACAAAGCGACGCCGTGGTGAGGCGGCGACGCCGGCGCCGACAGCGGCACTGGCACCTAGCTCCCTTACCTGCTCGTACGTCACTTCCGCTTCATGTGCCCTCCATCTGGTCCAACTCAACTCCTTCCGGCCCTCGCGATTCACACGTGCTGCCGCGATTTCTTGCCTCGCAGGATGCACGCTAAACTTCGTTACGTCCCCAGCCAGCCTTTAGCGACGGAAGAGGCAGCCATCTTAGAAAAAACTCTTGCACCATACGCACTTTTCATAAGTGGACAACTGTGACATATTAGCCGTTGTTTCATAAAATAAAACCTGGCTAAAATTATTATTAACTAAGAACGTAAACGATCCATTACCATTAAGATCATATGAACTCTGCAAGATATCGAATTGAAACACACACGAAAATTTAAGTCAAAATTCCTGAAATTTTCACTGAAATCCGTTGAGCCGTATCGGAGCATAAAAAAAGATCAAGACTATAGACAACCCACATTCATTTTAGAGACTTCAAACGCATGAATAAAAATAAACCTTCCCAGTAGAATTTTTTTCAAATTATAAGACTTTAAAGACTTTTCCGTACGATATTTTTAAAATTTTATATTACATAACTATTCTCTTACTTTCATTTTTCAATTTGTGATTTATTGTATTCCGCCACCTTCATTAGACATCATCCATTTAGAACCGACAGAGATATTTTCTTTGTTTTATCGTCTAAAGCTAATATCCGTTTCAAGTGAATTATTTTATGAAAATTTAAATTTGAGTTTTTGAATAATAATTTTTGCATAATAAAATTCCTGTACAGATTGTTTTTTTTATAAAAAAACTTTAAATTATACAAATTATGAGTGTTTACAATTTGAATGAAACATACACAATTTAAGTCAAATCTGAATTTCACGAATCGTTGAGCGTATCGGCATAAAAAATCAAATAGCAACACATTCACTTTAGAGACTTCAAACGCATGAATAAAAATAAACCTTCCCAGTAGAATTTTTTTCAAATTATAAGACTTTAAAGACTTTTCTGTACGATATTTTTAAAATTTTATATTATACAACTATTCTCTTACTTTGATTTTTCAATTTGTGATTTATTGTATTCCGCCACCTTCATTAGACAGCATCCATTTAGAACCGACAGAGATATTTTCTTTCTTTTACCGGCTAATATTAATTCCTTTCAAGGAATATTTATGAAATTAAATTTAGTTTTTGAATAATAATTTTTTCATAATAAAATTCCTGAACAGATTTTTTTATAAAAATCTTTAAATTATCACATAATTCATTGAGTTGTTTCTACAATAGTTTGTAATTATAATTTGAGTTTTTGAATAATAATTTTTGCATAATAAAATTCCTGTACAGATTTTTTTTATAAAAAATCTTTAAATTATCACATAATTCATTGAGTTGTTTCTACAATAGTTTGTATTTATAAGGATGATTATGGCACGTATGTTGCGAAATGTACCAATAAAAAAAATTCATAGTAAAACTATTGTCAATCTGAAAAGTTTTTGATTTCTATTATCAAATGCCAACAACATTCAACGATCAGGCAATTTAATCCGTTCATAAAATCTCGTAATTTAAATAAAAATACTTAATAATAATAAAGTCCATCCCCTTCTCTTCCTAATTACGTCAACAGATTTTCGGATGTATGGAAACACACTCGCCTATCCCTGGAAGCAAAATTGGTCTATTCTAAAATTAATCTGAACCCGCAAATCAGTTAGCAACTTTTTCGCCATCCACCGCTCCAAAAAGGCATACAAAAGAGTCAAGTGGTGCTTTGTGGAGTAAGATTCGGCTATATACAAATTGTCCTCCTCCAATTTTCGATCTCTGCAACACTATGATCACCCTGCAGCACCTGACCAACGCCGCGTCTTTGGAGAAGACAACTCAAACCAAAGATTAACCACTCAGCGGACTACCAAAAAAAAGTGATCAAGTTCCTAAAAACAATTTATTGTTATGATGTATTATAATCAGATCAATTTGCACATTTGTAACCCTTAAGTGGTTTGGTCACTAGTAACCAGGCAGTTTATGCGACCTTAAATAAAGACAAACACCGCTTTTTTTTGGGTAACAGGCTACATGAGGGTGATCCTGAAACAGGCAACTCCCCTTTAATAGCATAGGAAGGGAATTGAAGAGGGGGATGCGGAAGGTAGAGCAAGGTAGCCTAGCAAGGGTTAACTAGGGCCCCCGGGCTATGGTTTAAGGATCCTACCCGGTGTTTCACCTAAAGAGATGCAGGGAAAACCCTAGAAAACCTGCATCAGGTAGGTCGGGCATTGGGTACTATTCTCACGCCCTTCCCTGTGAATGACGGGAGACGAGTCTGCTGTGGGGTCGCAGCATTCCCTTCTCCGTGTCTTCACCAGTTTCAGGAGGCAGTTGGCCGACTGATCCAATTTTCCAGCCTACATACATTCCCGTTCAATAATCCGTCTGCGATCTCAACTTTTAGAGACACCAACACGCCGACAGAAAATGGGCCTCAAGTCTTTGTTGAAATTTGCAGAGTAGACTGACCTTATAGTAAGCCTCCCAGTTATGAAAACCACACGGCGCAGATACAGACAACAGAAAATTAAAGACTGCGTGTAAAATAGGTCGTATTTTTCAAACACACACACAAAAAAAATTGAATAATAAAGTGATTGCTTAATAGAACGAACCAGAGTAAAATTTTGATTAACCCAAATCACCACATCAACAGCTACTGAGGGATGCTGGGGCACGATAAAGCAACGGGGACTATAGTTTCCTATGACGGAGATAATTGGAGGTGAACCAATTTCCTACTTAAGATAAGCGTTGATTACTCACCTTATAGGGAGGGAACGCGTTGCTCCGTGGCTCTGGCAATCTGCAACAGAAGATGACGTGCGTGTTGTAGTAATAAGGGAAAGAAGTTACTGAATAATTGAAGGTAGGAGGACTCCCACGCACGTCCTTCGAAGGTATCCGTCCGTCCGTCCGTCCTTCTGACGTGCCGTTACACTTAATATTTGATCGCCAATAACTAGCGTCGCGTGGGCCTCCATGGCACAGTATCGGAACAGGTGATTCAAAGGCTCAACTTCTTCCGTTCAGAAGAACGTCTAATTATACTAAGAGTATTCCCAATTAGACATAATTATGCGGAAACTTGTGCCGTCAGTACGTGAAGCTATAAACTTATTCTCAAGTTTCCCAAACTGGAATTAAAAATACCGTAATAGAAAAACATATTTACCGTTAAAGGAAACTATTAAAGAACCCCCATTACATACCAAAGAAATTCATTGGATTTAATATTATTTATTTATAACTAACCTAAAGGCGATAGTAGTTTCATTCACTACACAAAGTAGCTAATGAACGTGTAAAAAAAATACATTAAAAATAGCAATAGAATTACTGTATATTTAAATTCCTTAGATATAAAATCTATTTAATTACCATTAGAACCATTCTCAGATTGACGTCGTTTCATTGCCCCAACAAAGAATAGCAATAATTTTAATTATTTGGACGACGTACAACACTTGAGAAATAAATTATCCAATACAATATAAAGTTAATTGTGTTATAGATATTTCAATATGTCAAAAAAAGGACAAATAGCATCGATGGTCAGATTTATTTTTCGGTGGTCTCCTTCCTTCTTTTCATTCGCAGTAAATGACTTTTTTTTCACTTGGGGAAGACTAAAATACACGTCGGGATTTCTTTACGGAAGAATTCGCCATTTCCAAAATAAAAGATACAGTCATCCAAAAGTGATAGACATAATTCAATTGAAATAGAATCTAACCAATTTTATTAGAAAATTAAATCGACATTTGAGAATGGCATAGGAAAGAAATAAATAAAACCGGTAGACTATAAAAGCTTCTTACGACAGCAGCGCCAAAACAAATAAAATGTTTCTCAGAATTTTCTACACAAGCCGGCTGTTACTCATGTTCATCAGAATAATTAATTTTAAGAATCAATTAGATGCAACACGTTCTGGCAATCATTTTTATTGCACCTCTATCGTAAATACTTAACAAATTAAGACTATTTCCAGTACAGTGCCAACTATTCAATATATATAATATTGGCGATTACATATGATTTTATTAATATTAAATGTACAACAACTCTATATAATTAATATAGTGTGAATAAAACCACAGCTGAGTAGCTGAGTGGGAAGATTTCGAAATCCTACACAGAGAAAAATCTAAATATAAGAGAGGTTTGATAGAAGGAATATATATATGAAAACATAAATCAAGTGATAAACAAAAGGAGTGAAATAGGTAATGTGGGGACACATTACAGCAATTGTATGCAACTATTAAATAGATTTAATAAATATTAAGAGTAAATGTAAACTATATTAATATAATTATTATAAGTTGACTAGCGTAGTAGCTGCGCTGACTAATGTAGTAGGTACCGGTAAAAGTTCAGATGACGACACGTGGTTCAGTTCGGAAGACAACCACAAGCGTAATGGTTGTATGATAGTATAAGCAAAGAAGACGCTAAGAGGAAAAATCCAGGTAAAAGATGTGAAAATGGAATAATGTGGTGTTGCCAATTGTAAAAATATATCCTTCATGTTATAAATAATCTTGTATATGTATATGTATTATAATTACAATGGCTATGGCCGAAACGTTCTGAGAATAAATACATTGAGACAACTTTTCTGTGGTTTTATTCACACTATATGATTTTATTTTATATAACCGTTAGGAAGGTGGTTATATAATTTTTATTCTGAAATATAGTGTACTTCACTTGAAAAGAGAAGGAATGTCACGCGCTGCCTCATTTGGAATAATTAGTTAAAAAGAACTTTCCTCGCCTCATTAAAATTGGTTTCAATGTGGTGCGAGGAGTGTAATAATTTATTTAGGGAGCAAAATAATTGTAAAGGATGGATGAAGGAAATGAAGACCTCAAGTAGAACAAGCGAGACAAGTATTAATCATGTAGGGGGGAAAAATTTCCATATCCAGTTATAACAGGCAAAAAAAGTTTGTAAATGTAAACAAGAAGGGAAAACTCGAAGACCTTGATATGAGATGTATAATTGCAATTAATGAAACATTTTAGAAAATAATTTAGAGAAAAGAAGGCGTTTCAGCGTGTGTGGGAAGACAAGAGTCGTTGCTGCAAATAATAAGTCTTTCAGGCAGTGGTGATAAGACAGTCTGTCGGGTATGTAAATGTAATATAAACTACCGTAAGTAAGTTTGAATTTCGAGGATGGATACCCAAAATTTGTCGCATTACTTGTGGCGTTTTTTTTGTTACTCTTAAATCTATGATAATTTTTTCCGAAAACTCCTTCCGGCTACTACTTCGAGTTTCGGAACGCTGATACAGAGTCAGTTAAACCATATCAAGATTATTTAAAAATTCTGGACAAGGATAAGGCGTGACCAAAGCAAGTACACACTTTTCACGTGTACCTTATCACGTTTGACCGGAGTTCGAACTCGTGCTAACTTCCAATCTAAAAGGTACGATAACCACATAACTTAACCCTGAATTACGTATAACGCTGCGCAATGTTCGTTCAACTGTAACGAATTTGTTGAGTCCAACAGAATTCGGTACAAAAAAAACATAGGGTTTTGTGTTAGAAAATAATTTAGCGCTTTTAATGTCAAATAAGACAAAGAAGGAGGCAATTATTGCAAAAGTAAGTCAGATAAATTGTGCTTGAAGAGAGAGAGAGAGAAATAAAAGTCACGAATCAGGAGATGCGATGTTGTCACACTGAATAACAGAGAGCAGCAGCAGCATTGTTTTTAAGGATATGTGAGTGTGTGACAATGCTACTATTTATAATAATAATAATAATAATAATAATCATATTCCGTAGATCCTGTAAAGAAGCTAAGCTTCAAGGATGTGGAATGGGTCAGGGCTGTGTACATTTATTACATTATTTTATTGTATAAAAGAAAAATATACTTATAACAAATTTTTGTATTATAAACTATTATAAATTACTCTTCTCCGATTCTTCTATCGATCCCTCAGTCTTTACACTTTATCAGCACAAGTCCCTACTTGCAAGCTGCAACGGAATAAACAAGCAATAAATATAAACGTATGTATGCTACATGAGCAATCGGATTGTTAAATAATAATTATAAAAGTACCACTTTGTGTATTGTTATATTCGGATTTTTTTATTTTTAACAATGTTTTCTTCAAATTGCTGTTTTTAATATCCCATACATTCCAACGCTTTTACCTCAGATGCGTCAATTTATTCTCTACAATAAAATTTTTGACGCCAAAATTGTGAACTGAACATGGGAAAATATTCTTTTACAAAGTAGCAGGGTACGTGAATAAAATAACCTTTCTGACTAACGAATATGTTTTAGCTACAAGACTTGTCATCCTGTTCGTATCCATTCCAATTTTACATCATCATCATCAATTTAGATTTAATGGATTAAGCATAATTGTATACTCCTGGTCCAGGTAAGAGAGTTTTTTTAATCTCTCTCTCCCTCAAAGTAATAGGACACGTGAAAGGAATGAAGTGTGTACAGCTACGATTTATACTTGACGCAAGATGGCAGGTGACTTTTTCGTTAATTCGATATGTTTACGAGGAAGTAGCGGAATTTGACGAGCCCTGCGTAGTCTCCCTTCGTAATTACGAGTTTCGCCATTAGCAGGAGAGGAGGAGAAGGAGGACAATTTCCATCTCAGGCGAAGAAATTAGTGGCCAAATTGACACGGCCGAAAAAATAAACCGTTAACCTTATGTCAAACTGTAAGTATTCTAGATAGAAATTGAAACTAAATTCTGACATAAGGATAACTCTAACAATTCTACATTCGCTATTTCCTGTAGGCTGTTATAATTTTTACAATCTAAGGGGGTTTATTTTTTTCTGGTAGTCATATGTTAAGTCTGATGAAGTAGAGAGTAGTTTCTTAATTATGTTTTGGCAGACTCAAGAGTTGCCTTATCCTTATTCTTACTTGTCGTTAATATTACAATAAGTGTATAGAAATAATTTGGCGTATATTTTTTTTGAAAATGTTCTACCGTGAATTTTTCATTTTTAGTATTTTATGATTTTGTTTCAAAAATTTAAGAGCATAAAATCGAATTAACAGGTGATGCTCCCCATATTTCTATATTGTTTATATGCTGCGAGATGAATCATCATATATGTTTCTAGAGTACTGTACATGGAAGAAAGAGCTGACAGACTTTGAAATACAAAAATATAAGCGCAATTTGGCAGCATGAGAGAGAGAGAGAGAAGGTAGGGGAGGGGAGCGAGCGTTCTCACTTCATCTATTGTACCAGCAGGAGTTTTGATTCGAGGTCTCGGCCCTTTGTATTGAGACAGCATTTCTATTTCAGATACACGACTGTCAACATGCATTTAATTTCACCTCCACGCAAATTTATTTTTTTTATCAGGTAAAATTAATGATTTTGTAATAGATTGCTACACGTAACCTAATCATCTGTCCTAATAGGGTCAAGGCTGGTTTCCGGGGACAAAACCAAGAATACACCTCGCAGCCGGGGACACAGGTTTGAAACCGGGACTGACTCCGGACAACGGGGAGATAAGGTCATCCAAAAATAATTTAATTCCCGGACATCGTTGGGTACCGAGAGATACATAAATGATTCCGTAGTTTTTATATAGTCAATAAATTCAACTTTGACAAAGTTGTTGGTTTGTTTTTTTAGAGCGAAATAAGATGAGCAATTTTTCCAAGTTCTGCGTCTTAAAAAGAATGCACCAGTCTTTATGATCAATGCCAGTCGTAGAATTGGATAACATGAAAATAGTATTTCATAGCGATTATGGTGTAAGTGTAACACAAGACGACAGAGTTAATGAATGGCATAGAAGAGTTGTGATCAATGGCCGATGGAAATTATTCATCAAGAACCGGGGGTCTAGTGTGTGTGTGTGTCGTGTGAGGGAAAGGAGAGGGGGGGGGGAGATACCGTGGGGGTTAATGCTCGCACAGGGCGCTAGACAGGTGGGGTAGACTGTTTAAATTTAGCAGGAGCCACGTTGCACACGTGTGGAGCACAGCTGTAGCACGTGCGAGCCTGCATCTGCTTATTAAGTCGGCTCCAACAGTGTTCTGCTCTTGCGTCGCTTTGCCTCGCTCTCTTTACGACGATACTGCACCTTGCGTCTTCCAATGGCTTTCTCAGAATAGACCGCTAATTAACCCCGTCTCGCCATCTGCAAAAATCGGACCCTTGTAGCCTTTCTCGTTTTCAATTATGATTACTGACTCACAGGCACGGAAATAGAGGCACTGGAGGGGTCCCTACACGCGGACAAAAATAATTGCACAACTAAATGGGTTTAGAGCCTAAGAAACTTGTAATTGAGTCGCCTGTTCAGAATATCTTTAATATCCCACCTTTGAATTTTCCTGTAGTAATTTCTTCTCGTGATCGTAAAAATCAAAACAGAACTGTTTGTACTTCTTCCCTCCGACTCCTATACGTGTATAGAAATGACCAGGAAAGGAGAGCGTCAGAACTTTAAACATAACACAATGAATACGATTCAAATCATTTCTTCAGTTTTCGAAATGATCACGGTACATAAAATTAAAGTTAATGAAGATGCAGTCAATTTGTAAATCAGTCTGTACAGTGGATGGTGACAGGCATTCGTCCTTAGCAGAGATCTTGAGTTCCATTCACGGTCCGGTCGTGATTTTTCCATCCTGATCGTCTCATTCAAATTCAAAGCATTAACTGATGCGAATTGATTGAAGCCACTTTATTTTTTTACTTGATAAAATATTTTTTTTATCTATAAGACAATTATCCCCTACACAAATTTCAGACAGAACAGAACGAATACGATTGAAATCATTTCTTCCGTTTTCGAAATGTATCGCGGTACATAAAATTAAAGTTAATGAAGATGCAGTCAATTTGTAAGTCAGTCTGTACAGTGGATGGCGACAGGCATTCGTCCTTAGCAGTGGTCTTGAGTTCCATTCACTTCACGGTCCGGTCGTGATTTTTCCATCCCGATCGTCTCATTCAAATTCATAGCATTAACTGATGCGAATTGATTGAAGCCACTTTATTTTTTACTTGATACAATATTTTTTTTTGTCTATAAGACAATTATCCCTTACACAAATTTCAGACACTTGGACAAATTGGAAGAAAATTAGATACATATGTTTACAAACCGGAAGAAACACACTGGGAGAGGGGGAAGAAATTCCTGCAACATACAAACGTAAAAGGAAACAAAGTGAAGGATGTTCGGCACGAAACAGTCTCTGACGTCACCGTCGCTATAATAATCCTGACCTATTTTATATCGTTTAAATAAATAATAGTCACTGCAGAAAAGGGCGCCAGTGGCTTACGTTTTAGATAAAACCTCAAATCGTTCATGTTATGTGACGATGAAGTCACGAAATCTCTCGTCTCAGGTCGCATCTTACAATTCAGTGAAATCGTGGGATGAGGGTCAAGTGATTTAGTATAGTGACTTTTTACTAACTTTAACTTCTTCCTTTCTGTTCAAGTTTACATATACTCCGATATGATTCCAACGGATATTAGAGTATGAAAACTATGAAAAATTGTTCAGTCCGAAAGGTGAAATATAAGCTCAGGGAAGGATGATGATGATAATCAATGCGAATATTTTTTTCTAAAATTCATGTTTCTTTAACTGTACCAGCTATTGTGGCATTAATCTTGGAATATCTTAATAATCTGATATATCGACCGAAGGTAGCTAATTATAACTCAAACAAAGGAAGTACGGTCCAGTAAGAATGACGTCAACACGGACGACAGACCCAAAACGTGGGAAGACTCTTGTCAAATAACTGATGTTAACAATGACTAAAATTTTTATAAAAATCTAACAAATGTTTAATAATGTTGTTCAACGTTAAGAATGTTTAATGTGTACAAATGTAAACGTTTTCTAGAGATAAATGCTTTTGTCTATGTTCTGCATGACGCGATCGATACAGGTTAAATCACATGTTGACCACGAGATTAAATTTGAATTAAATACTGCACCGGGCTAATAGGAATAAGTACCAGGGTAACTCCGGGCAACCAGCTAATTAAATGTAGAAAACAATCCTTGACATTTGATTTTATGAAATGAAACCATCCACACTGCTCCCTCTTAAACACAAAAATCCCGTAGTAAATTGTTTACACTGACTATTTATATTGAAGATAACGGACATGGTAAATCATCCTACTCTAGAAATTTGACACAACCCTACACGAAGAAGTAGAGACGCGCCATGGGGTGTGGACTTCTCTCGTCACCATTCTGCGAAATAATCCTTCTCCGCAATTTTTTGTGGACTGTGTGGCATGTGGCACCAACTGGTTGCTTTGAAACAAACTGCACTGACGTTATTATTCGCCAATATTTCGATACACTCTTTATAGAAATGTCTCCTTATTATGATTTTCCTCAGTGATCACGTGTTAATTTCAGGTTATGAGAAATATTCCTCTGGTTATTTCGTGGATTTTATTAATGGATATTTATTAATATATATTCATGGATGGATAAGAGGATTCACAAGAAAAAACGTACTTCAGTAATGTCTTCCGTGTACAGTTTAGATCACTACAGGACATCAAGCTTCATTCAGAGGTAATTTTCTGATGGACCAGTGTAACGATCATCTTCAAAATCTTCCTGATTGTCATTACTAACTCTACCCATTTATATCAGCGTTGATTTAGAAAAGAATTAATGATTATTTCGGTCGTACCCGCCATTGGACCAGTTCATGAAGCAAAATTATCTCTTTCTGTACCTCAATGTTTATTCAATTGCATTTGCATCCATTCAAAATTTAACTTCAGAAGGAAATTTATTGATTGTCTCTAGTCTTACCTGAAGGTTTTCCAAAAATTGTGGTCGAAAGGTCTTTTGAATGAACAAAAAAAAAATCTTGATTTGCTCGTCAATTTAATTCTACCTATTTCTATTATTTACCTATTCAGGTAGAATGTTTCTAAAATTTACAAATATTAAGATGGGTAATATAATTTACGATTATGGAACGCTAAGTTGTTGCTCCAGATACGAAACCAGAAATTCATTAACCCAATAATAAGTGGATGCGATGGCTAAAAGGAAATACTTAGTTATAAAGGTTTATTTTTACTAATTAAAAATGTTTTGTGCAATCTGTAAGTTCATTAAAAAAATCAAACAGAATTACAATGGTCGTTTGGTCTCGATAATTATTAATTATCTTGATGTTATAAGCTTTTTCTTCTGCCGTGTCAAAATTGTGAACAAAATTAATTATTAGAGATAGATAATTTTATTGTATTGCATCCGATAAAATCCGGTAGCGATGTTTAGAATGCATAAAATTAAGGTAAAAAAGTATTTACAAGAAGAAATAGTGCTATATAAATATTAAAATGCTCTCTACACCTTTCCTCTTTGTCTTACACTTTATTGTAATTAGATTTAAATATCAAAGGACATATAATTTTTTTAATATATGACATTGCAGTTCACATCACTAATGTTTATTTTTTTAAATACAAGCATTTCTATTATTTTTCTATTAATCCCTGTCACAGTTCCTCTTTTTTGAGTGTTACTTACTTTGTGGACAAGTCGCTAGCACGTTTACAGGTAGACTGTTTCAGCCCCCGAATTTTTATATTTAAAAACAAAAAAAATTTCCCTATATCAGTCAGCTGTTTCTTTTACCTAATCTTGCACGAATGATCCCGTTTAGAAAAGCAAGTGGAAGGTAAGAGAAAACTTCACATTTCTCCAGGTCTGTTGGTTCTTGTGAGTCCAGAATAAGTCCAGCCAGTTTCCCTTCTACTTCAGAAGTCTCTAACTCATTTTACCCAAGTCTACAAGATAATTTCGATGCCTTTATCATAATTTTGTCCACTGCCTCAATGTGTTCATACCTATACGAGTTCCAAATGATGATGTGTAAAACTTAATAAGGCAAGTCGTAGTAAACATCAATCCTCATGCGTTAGTCTGAGAGGAATCGTTTTAATAAAGAAAAAAAAATTCTGTCTCTCTAGAGAACTATCCCCGTAAATACATCACGAAAAAGTATGATGTCATTATTCTAACAGCAGAAATTAAGTTCCTTTGAAAAATACGAATGTGATTCTTCTAATTTACTTAATAAACGTTGCAAGAAATTTTGAAACATGGACTTCATTACATTTATATTTTTATCTGGATTTCATATGCTGCAGAGTACAATGATTTTGCATGAAATTATTATCAACTGGAGAAGAATAAAAGAACTTCTTCAATAAAGCATTGATTACTTTAAATAAAGTGGTGATTAATTACGGAAATAAATTATTTGTTCTGGTGCGTAATTAATGTATTACGTACGAAAGGTAACTGTTTCAAATTATAACATTATGGAACTCCAGTCGTGTTTAGTTTCCGATTAAATTGTAAAGTTTTATAAGAAAATGGAGACCTCAGAGTTACTCGTTATTTCCAATTACTTGTGTAAAAGGAGAATTTGTATTTCGAAGAACTCGGCTCAGTTTCCTTTCAAGACTGAGGGTCGTATTGTGAATATACCGCGTAACTTAGTTTAGAAGTTTTCGTAATCAGCTTCTGGAAAAAAGAAAATCTTTCTGGTTTTAAACGCCGAGCTAAGAGTAAAGGAAAACTGATGAAATTTCCAATCCCAGTGGTGGTGTTGACTGGTTGTATGATGTGATAGTGTTCCGAGGGGGGGGGGGAAGGGGAGGGGTTGATGGGGGGAGCGAATTGATGTTTATAATATGGTAGCTGTGTGTTGGATGTTAGGGGAGCCGACAGGAAGCAGTAGTCCTGGCTTTCCTCCAGGAGCGCATGTGAGCCGGAAAACCCCGGGCTAGGGGCATCCATTACCACAGACTCAGCAGCAGACTGCTGCTTCAACTGGTCTTATCATCGAAAGACAGCAAACTTACTGCTAGTTAGACGCTCCAACTGATTCGTCCTCAAACTTCAGACGCCTCGTTAAAACTTTCTTCCATTATGCCTTTTACTTTACGTCGCCGGTAACCATGGAATCGATACAAGACGGATACAGGCCAAAAAAAATATATTATCAAAGTTCACCAAGTTGAAATCGAATTTACGATTATATTAGCTTCAATGTTTAATAATAATAATAATAATCATATTCCGTAGATCCTGTAAAGAAGCTAAGCTTCAAGGATATGGAATGGGTCAGGGCTGTGTACATTTATTACATTATTTTATTGTATAAAAGAAAATGTACTTACAACAAAGTTTTGTATTATAAACTATAATAAATTACTCTTCTCCGATTCTTCTATAAATTCCTTTATTGAATAGAAGGAGGAGGAGTGGTTAAGCAAAAATGAGCGTAATTCTGTGTTAAATTTACCTTGATTATCGGGGGACAAGTGTTTAATTCTGTGCTGTCTGCAGTCACGTGTTGAAGATGGATAATGCACACCTTCCTTTCTGTGCAATTGACAATGTTTTACATTTTTTTTATACAGATTATTTTTGTTCCTTGAATTGAAGGGATGAATATCAGTATTATTCAAAAAATAAGTGCCTCCTATTTGTGATTAAAAATAACATCAATGAATAAATGTATTGGCACCTCAAAGTGAAAATACCTAACTTTTTGAACAGATTTCTTGAAGACTGTTGTGGTTATCATTAATTCACCTCATTGATGGAAGGGCTGAGACTTAACTTAATGAAGGTATTAATTTTGGTAATAAATAAATAATCAAAAAGAAAAAAAGAAAACTATTCACAAAAATTTTACAATATATATTTGTTAAAAATTTTTCATCGGAGGAAAATTACATAAAAATAATAAAAATATTTAGAGAGCGTTTAGAGAAAACTCTTGTGTTCTTCGACTCTCGACGCAGACTGTCCCTTACTCTACTTTCCAACAACTCACCATTTCATCGCTCGGTCTGGAGCACCAACCACTTGTCCATAATTTTGGAAGAAACACACCCCCAACCACAACTGGCCGCGAATTAAATAATTTTCCTTGGCGGGGAGAAATAATATATAATAATGTGTATGATGAATTCACACTTACAGTGCGTAAAAAAGGCCTACTCCCAAATCTAGAGTCAGGTTAAAAAATCCACAATAATGTCACGTTTCGTTCCCTCCCGACGGAAATTACAACAAAAAAGATGTACCTTTTCGTGCAACCAGGACGATACTAAAATATATAAAACAATTCTTCAAATATATAAACTTATAAGAACATTTAGCGTCTGTGAATAATGTAATCAATTAAGAACTAACGACCGTATAACAGACTTTAATACAATTTTTTTTCCAAAAACTAGACGTTTCGGCCATCGATTGTGGTCATTGTCAATAAACTTATTCTGCATTACCTACTGAATTCTAATTAATATCTAACACATGACACGTGTGGTTTACATTAAAAAATCTGGTAGTAAACAGACCTTAGAACAGAGTCCACGAGTTTCATTTATCAAAGAGTAAAATTATGAAATTGGTTCAACGTTATAATCTCTTATCATTAGGCCAATCAGAAACAGTTTTATTGTGTTCACCTTGTTTGATGTTTTACAATGAATTGGTGCACGAGTATGAAGACAAACGCGTTTTAATGTCTCGTATTTTTTAAAGAAGTGTAAAATATAAACAGACTGAATTTACGTTTTTACTCTAAACTAAAATGTTTCACATTTGAACGCCAATAATATTATTAAGAGTAATATGAAATGATTCAACAATCATTAAATTGTTCCCTTGTGTGACAAATCAGATTCATTAACTGAGATTTAATGTAAATAACTAAGAAAGCAGAAAACAAATATTATGATTAATTTTTCGCCGAACATTCTAATTATAATTAAATAAATATAAGACCGCCTGTATAAAATCAAATAATATAACAGACAAAACAATAAAATTTTGAACATAATAAAATTTTAAAAATGACTAAAGGAAAACAAGGTCCGGTAGAAACGTCTACTTTGACTTAACGACATGTTTTTGTTCGGACATGGACCCTCATTACGTTGCCAACTGAGATATTAATATTTTTTCTACAAAGGCTAATCAAATTTCATAAGAGGGAATCTTTGTGTATCATCACTATCGTACGGAGGATATCGTCGGAGTTATGAGAAGCAGGTTTGTAAGAAGTTACCACTTGACCGTCATACCACGAAAGTTCGCACGACGAATTGGAAGACGACTCTGAGACGAGAGTTCGTGACGTCATAGTGACGTAATATGACCGACTTGTGGTTTAGTCGAAAAAGTAAGCCACTGGCGCCCTTTCTGATACTACAATAAAGTACTGATTATTGTTCATTTAAACGATATAAAATAAGCTACGATTATTTCATGACTTTTAGCGACAATTTATTGAAGCAATAATTTTTCCAGATGGATTTGTCGGCGGTCGCGGGAATAAAAGGTAAGTACTGTGTGAATAGGGGATGAGGATAGCTGTATACACTTTTTATTCCCTGATTTGAGAAATTGTGTAGTGAGCAACAAGATCATCCATTCTATTTTTGTCTTAATTATATCTCTTCAATTAAATGTTTGAATGAATCCGAGTTCCACCTATTATTATATTTTTAAAGAAACCTATCCGCATTGCCGGTGGATTTCAAATGCGTTCAATGTAGCAATGATTGATGCGGTGAAAAAAAATTGTATTAAGAGCCTCGAGTGTCTACATTTTTTGGGCACCACTGACTTAGATGATTTTGTAGTGTACCCGTTGTCAGAATGGTGGAACGGTTTACCGAATCGTCAGCAATTGAAGTATACACTTATTGGTAAATTCGAAGTGACCAGAAGACAGACGAGGAGTCCCAGTACGCTACCCTGCGGTACGCCAAAATTTGACCGGTTTCATGCTAGAAACAATTTCATTGCATCTCGTCTTCAATTTCCTTTCTTTTAAGTTGGATGTTCGGAGTTTTCTGTTATTGCCAAAGTGCTTTTTGGTTTCATAGTGCTTAATTAATTATGTGACAAACTCCCCCCAAAAGAATCTCGCTCTGCTACAAACTTTAATTTCTTTGAAACAGCATCTATGAAATAAGGATCACATAATTTTCTTCAATTTTTTAAATTATAAATTCAAGGATAGGGGTTTAAAAAGTTTTTTTTATAGCTCCCAAAGAAATAGTCCTAGTTAAATCAAGAAGAGAATAAACCAAAAAGTGCTCAGTGCTCCCCTTGTTTGATGTCTGCTTTTAGTCCATCTACCACGACGAAATTTCCTATGAATAGAATAGAATAGATTAATTTGCCACCATTCTCTATGGGTTTGTTGTGTCGCAGTGTGTGATTGTGACGTTAGTTGCAATGAAAAGTCAGAGAAGGAAGAACTTTGATGTGAGAGGATTGGGGAAACAAGATGGATGATGATCACACGACCTTTCGGCGATAGTGTCTAGGCTCGCCTTTTTATTTTTTGTTTCGGGGCGGATGAGCCCCGGTTTTGATAGTGCGGTGGTGGTGGTGGGTGTGTGTGTGATATTTTGTGTGTAACGAGCGTAAGTGTCTTGGTTTTTCGGAGCGAGGGTAATGGCGTTAAGCCGGCCGGCTGGCTGCGCTCGCTCGCTCGCTCCTGATTGATGTGGCGCGCGTGGGCAGCCGCCTGAGCAAGACGCGCACGCAAAAATACCCGCCACAAGCACAAGCAAGCTCTGCAAATCAGCCGCGAAATTAACCAACGTCCTCCTAGCCTTATACCAATATCCTTCTTAATAATCCATCAATATCGATTATATATATTTTTCCCTTTGTCTCGGCTCCGAGTCTCACAGAAATTTACAGTGTACAAGCTCGTCTCGTCTGCGACGGTGGATTATTGCTTCCTTTTGATCAGGTTTGGGCGAGTCTTTGCCTCCGAGCAGCTTCACGGAAGACAATACAGAACACGGTCCTCTCATTCTGGCATTGTCTGATTTACCAAGGTCGCTCAAGAGCGGCCTCAAGCAGCTCCCCCCCTAAAAGAATCTCGCTCTGCTACAAACTTTATTTCTTTGAAACAGCATCTATGAAATAAGGATCACGTAATTTTCTTCAATTTTTTTAAATTATAAATTCAAGAACAGCGTTTAAAAAGTTTTTTTATAGCTCCCAAAGGAATAAAAGACCCACCCACGTCCTTGTTAAATCAGGAAGAGAATAAACCTAAAGTGCTCAGTTCCCTGTTTGATGTCTGCTTTTGGTCCATCTACCACGACGAAATTTCCTATGAATAGAATAGATTAATTTGCCATCATTCTCAATGAGAAGCAAAGCTCTTTTTGTTTTTGAATCGATAATTAATAATAAAAATATTTATGCGACATACCTAAAGTAACATTCGAAGAATTTCTATTTATTTTTAGTCCATCTACCACGACGAAATTTCCTATGAATAGAATAGATTAATTTGCCATCATTCTCAATGAGAAGCAAAGCTTTTTTTTGCTTTTGAATCGATAATTAATAATAAAAATATTTATGCGACATACCTAAAGTAACATTCGAACAATTTTTATTTATTAATTGGGTATAAACAACAATTCATGTTTAAAAAAAATTTACAGTTATTTGTCCGGCCCGTCTTTTAGATATTGCATCAAAGTTTTTAGAAGTAAATTATTTCAGTAGAGGGGCAGGATCATCATCATTGTAAAATTGGGCGGGAGTGTAGCTTTAAAACTGACGTTGGGATTAATTTGCCATCATTCTCAATGAGAAGCCAATCTTTTTTTTGCTTTTGAATCGATAATTAATAATAAAAATATTTATGCGACATATTTTAAGAAACATTCGAACAATTTTTATTTATTAATTGGGTATTGAATCGATAATTAATAATAAAAATATTAATGCGACATACCTAAAGTAACATAAGAACAATTTTTATTTATTAATTAGGTATAAACAACAATTCATGCTAAAAAAATTTTTACAGTTATTTGTCCGGCCCGTCTTTTAGATATTGCATCAAAGTTTTTAGAAGTAAATTATTTCAGTAGAGGATGGGCGGGGGATCATCATCATTGTAAAATTGGGCGGGAGTGTAGCTTTAAAACTGACGTTGGGAAATTTTCATTTTTAAATCGGACTGTAAGGGATTGGAACAATTTACCTGCAGAAGTTTTCGAAACATTCCCAATTGCCAATAGTAACGTGTTTCAGGGAAGAATTAGGAAGTGTAGTGAAGTGCGACGAAACAATATATGAATAATGGGTACTTTTTTTATCTTTTTTGTTAGAATTTAATTTAATTTATATTATATTAGTGTAATTATTATCTATAACATATTTTATTTTTAAGTTTATTTTTCGTAACTGCCACCGAGTGCTACTCAATTGCAGTATTAATAAATTCATTCATTCAAAAAACAAATGTTCCAACAATATAACAACACATTCGCAATAATGAACAATGCGATTCTTTAAAATCAGTGAGTGTGAGTTTCGACGCAATTGTAGTAAAGTGTTGTACTCTGTCTCTTCTTTTCCATTAGCACTGTTTGTTCAAAATGATTACCAGGATACAGATTTCCTGTTAATAATAAAAAAATATTCAAAAATAGTACCTACCCGTCTGGAAACAAAAAAATTACACTAAAGGACACATTGTCTCGACACATTTTTAACTCAAACTGGGGACAAATGAAGAATGGGGTTCCTCAGGGTTCCATTTTCGGTACATTTCTCTTCACAATCTATATAAATGACTTGCCTAAATACATAATTTCTTCCTCTAAAACTATATTCTTTTGCAGATGGTAACGAGTAGGCAAAATAGTCTGGTAACAGTTGGCAATGATACAGTAACCCAGGTACATCACTACTTTTCAGTTAAGTGATAACGCATTTTGTGCAGTTTCAGATAAACAAATTATTGTGAAATAAGTGAAGTTGATTGCACACAATTTTTTAGGCGTATCAGATGGCAATAAATTAAGAAAACTAGGCTGGGCAAAACGTTGCCGTCAGAATTATGGTGTAATATTCTGGGGAAGAAAACGGTTGTCAGAAAATTATGTCAGGTTTCACCAAAAAAAAATCCTGCAGAGGGCTCTTCGAGAAAATGTAAATACACACTCTTACTTGCCAGAATATTTAAACACTGATGTTATTTGTTATTAATAACAATCGACCATTCACAACAAACTCAGGTGAGCATAAACATTGATACCAGAAATAAAAATTATTTACACAAGGCAGGAGGAGGTCTGTTACTGTAATACATAAGAATGTACAGTATAATACTATAAACAATTTTTTATAAAATTCCTGCGTGCATTAAACAATTATAAATAAATAAGATGATGACGGAGCCAGCCATAGAAACGTCGCTCTACCTAATTTCCACTCGGTTCGAAGCCCGAGAACTGTTTATCATGCAATTCACCCAGAAAAACTTCAATATTTATTAAATACAAAGAATTTCAAACACGAACTAACTAACTAACTTTTTACTTAAATACTCCTTTTATTCTGTTGACGAACGTATGGAGAAAATTGTATCTTATCCTTGAAGTTGCGCTTCTCTATCGGATCAATGGAAAATGATTTAATAAAAATACAAGTTTTGGCTATGTCTGACAATGGCTCCTTCCTGAATGGACCAGCCAGAAAAAAAAGCCACCTGTAGTAGTGCAATGGAACTAATTTACCTTTCAAGGAACATCTAAATTTCTCCACAGTTATCATTAATCCATTTTACATAAGAATTGTTAATACACTGTGGGAAAAGGAGTTATTGAATAGATGTTTCATCCCACATCTCACCAAAACCTCTCCTCTTCTCTGAAAAGAAATATTGTCTTTAACAAAACATCGCCTTCAGTTTATTATAAATTATCGAACACGTTCTGAGATTATTATTATTATTTGATACAGCCCGTTTTCCGGTGGAAAATAAAATCGCAGCATATCTCTGCACCGAATAACGCTAACAAGCCCTGGCTCAAATGCGGACACGCAAAATTTGCTTTCGGCTCCCGTAAATCCAATTCGCTAACACGTTTAACGAAATGTTAATGAGAGACAAACTTGATTTTAGCAGGAATTTCCAAAGCCGAACATTAAGCGGCTGGCTGTTGTAGTTTCTCTTCGCAGCAAAACATTTAATAAATACGTACCGTATAATACTACCTATTGAGCACAATGCAATAACTATTTAACTTAATCACTGCATTTTATGCGAGTCAAACTTTTTATATCAGAAAAATTATATTACTCGCTTCTCAGATCTAAAACAACGTTGTATGTATGTTATATAACTGTTTCCAGTCACTGAGGAAATATAACATGTTACAGAAAATTCCTCTGTGCGTTTGGGGACTTTTCAAGTATTAATGTGTTCGGATATTGATCTGAATTGTTTTTTTTGGGGGGTGTTGGGAGTTGGCCTGGGTCTTTTTTTTCTTCATATATTCCGCTGCTGGTACAGAAAATTGACCGCCACCCACCAGTTCCGCGAATTAGTTTTCGATAACACGGCGATGCTAAAATATTCGACATAAATAAATGATACTTACACCGACCAAGGAGTATGTATGTTGGCACTTTGCTGCGCTAAATTGCTAATGCCATTTGCTAGGCCTGTGCTGGCCAAGCCAGGAATGAATACTTAATATGTTTCGATTGATTATACCTGGTCCATTGTCTGCTGTCGGCCTCATTTAAGACAGATTTGCTATTTATTTTTTCAACACGATCCGCGAAGACTTCCGGGGAAAATGGCAACGTAGCAACATCAACCAAAATTCTGATTAGTAGCTTGGGGTATTTTTCTCTTACGCCAATCGATGTGGCAGCTTTCTTTCTCCGTGCTATTCAGGTACTCAATTTACAAGAAATTTCAACTGTACGATTTTTATTTAACTTACCCAATTTCAGTTAATATTGTTTTCTTTAAAATATAATATTCCGTTAAGAAACGCTCCTGTGGTGTTTCCACTCGGGTAATGTTATAGAACAACGAAGTTTCTTCTTATATCACTGCGATCGGTTTCCTGGCTGAAGTGATAATATTTATTTTATTTATTTATTTTATGTCCCAATTATTTTTTATGCGTCGGCGTGCGTTTCATTTTGATATTTTGGTTTAAATAGTAATTATGCACTTTCTAGTTGAAAATAAAAAAATATTAAAAAATAATACCTACCCGTCAGGAAAGAAAAAAAATTACACTAAAGGACACATTGTCTCGACACATTTTTAACTCAAACTGGGGACAAATGAAGAATGGGGTTCCTCAAGGTTCCATTTTCGGTACATTTCTCTTCACAATCTATATAAATGACTTGCCTAAATACATAATTTCTTCCTCTAAAACTATATTCTTTGCAGATGGTAACGAGTAGGCAAAATAGTCTGGTAACAGTTGGCAATGATACAGTAACCCAGGTACACCACTACTTTTTCAGTTAAGTGATAACGCATTTTGTGCAGTTTCAGATAAACAGTGCTACATTGAACTCGATAACACTAGCAACAAATTATTGTGAAGCAAGTGAAGTTGATTGCACACAAATTTTTAGGCGTGTCAGATGGCAATAAATTAAGAAAACTAGGCTCGGCAAAACGTTGCCGTCAGAATTATGGTGTAATATTCTGGGGAAGAAAACGGTCCATCATATCAACCCGTATAAAAAAAGTTGACGAAAACAACTGGATGTCTCACATCATTCAAAACTCTGTGCAAGTTCACACAAGGGATTTATAATTATTTTTCTGTACCTCTTTTTAGTTTTCGTAAAGATGATAATATTTAATTAAGCCGGAAACTCAAAATAATGTACTTTCTTGGTAAAAAAAACGTCAACATGCAATATAATGATATGAGGATAATTCGTTGAAAACCAAACACAGGACATTATGATTAAGACAGGACTTGAAAAACGATTATGATCGGGACTTTATAAGAGTGGAGATATAATTGTTGAACGTTTAGAGTTGGCATTTAAAAATTAAAGATTGTTCTGGCCTCGGACATAAGTTAATAAATTTAATCTACAGATTAACGTTCTGATTCAATACAACAAATTCCCAAAAATTCATAGTCATTAAATTCTTTTTTTCTCTGCAGAAGCGGATAGCATGAGTGCGACAGCCATTTTTACGTAATTACATTCAAGAAAACAGTATTAAGTCTACCTAGATCTGGAATGAACTGAATTCACGAGTTTATCATTTTCAAGGAAATATGCGTAATTACTTCATGCACACTCCCACTTATTTGTCATTTCGATTGAAACGCAAATCACGAATACTGTTGATTATATTCCGTATTAAAGTAATTGTTTTGAAACGTAATTGTTTCATTATCGACCTACTCGTTCAGCGTGACGTCACAATTACGTTACGTATTCAATGCGTTCAACAAAGTAGTTTCTCTTATGTTAATTTAATGTTTTTATGCTAATATTTATGCGAGAGAGGTGTCCAACGTAATTTAACTCCCAGATAATTATCCACACACATGTTTTAAAATATGCGCATATACTTGATAAAAAGTAGTTGCTTTAAATATGTCTAAAAGTGCGGATTCTAAAATCGATTCTTAGACTTATCTGAACGATATCTTCATATTAAATACCCAATGGTGAGCCCCGCAGTCAATCTGGGGAGAAATACCTGCGAGAGAAAGTTCTCACAGGCATCTTTTTTTTTTAATTTCAGACTACATGAGGGTGGTCCTGAAACAGACAACTTCCCTTTTTTTCCCTTTTTTTTTGGTTAACAGGCTACATGAGGGTGATCCTGAAACAGGCAACTCCCCTTTAATAGCATAGGAAGGGAATTGAAAAGAGGGGATGCGGAGATAAGTCCCTTATAGATATCATTATAATCCTACAAAACTGAAATGAGAGAAAGTCAATAACTGCAAAATTCACAATTAATTAATAAATAATTCCAATTTTATGCGATCATTACGATTTTTAGTCGAAAGATTTCAAATAGAACTGAATGGATGCATTTAGAAAGTTTTTATTCTAACTTGCAAAAACATAAAAAATACAGTCCAAATTTTTTTGTACTTACTATATATACTTAAAATTTAAATGACTTATTTGAAATCTAAGGCTGTGGTGGCATTTGTAAAATGCACAATACATTTAAAAGTCTAGACCACTTCAAGGAGCCGAGGTTACAGTTTCAAAACGTTAATTATCTTATAAGAGAATTTCATCCTGTCCGTATCACTTGATTTGGAAAACCAGTTTAAACTCGGTTGATGCTCGGAATGATCGTGGGAATTTTTTTTGGTTAACAGGCTACATGAGGGTGATCCTGAAACAGGCAACTCCCCTTTAGTAGCATAGGAAGGGAATTGAAAAAGGGGGGATGCGGAAGGTAGAGCAAGGTAGCCAAGGGTTAACTAGGGCCCCCGGGCTATGGTTTAAGGATCCTACCCGGTGTTTCACCTAAAGAGATGCAGGGAAAACCCTAGAAAACCTGCATCAGGTAGGTCGGGCATTGGGTACTATTCTCACGCCCTTCCCTGTGAATGACGGGAGACGAGTTTGCTGTGGGGACGCAGCATTCCCTTCTCCGTGTCTCCACCAGTTTCAGGAGGCAGTTGGCCGACTGATCCAATGGGATCAGCGGACAACTCTTGCCATATGCCCAAGGTCTTTGACCCCGGTACATATACCTCCTAAAATAGGTGAAGGTGTCTCGGCATATGAGAACTTTGATAAAAAAAATACCCAGAGAGAGTGCAGGAGGCATCCCCGACATGATCAGGTGAGCCCCGCAGTCACTCTGGGCATAAAAAATTATCTTCTCCAGAAAGCATGCATAAATGTCTATTTGTACGAGTATCAACAATGAGAATTTATTGGATTATCAATAAAATGGGTCCTTAATAATATTTTCAAAATTCAGCTGTACTTAGTAGACGATGTGAATTCGTTCGGAGGATCAATACTGTAGCCGTGGTTTTTGATGTTGATAGGCAATGTTAAAGTAAAAATGTAATATTTAAAAGTAAAATTCCATTAAAAGTTGTCGGGATTTTCCGAAAAGTAATTTCGAGGCTCCGCTGATCGATGATTTGCCTCCCTCCCTCTTACTTTCTCACCATTGACAGAATCCTCAACTAACTTGGCATATCACGCACAAACAAACCTTGTTCCAAGTTTCCCCTCACGCTTCATCCACTGCTTGTGTGCTTTAGAATCGTACGTATGTCTTCTAAAAATTATGGACGGACAACAGATTACTTCAAACAGACGATCATAGAAAAATTAGAAACGACATCACAAACTGAACAGTGAACGATATTAATTTTTTTTACATGAAAACGGCCATTACATTATGGTTTTAGCACAGGCGATTAGTATCTATGTAAAAGGCTTTAGTAACGCATTATGAGGAAACTTTTATACATATTAAAAAAAATCGTCTTGAAATGATTTTTTTAAGTCGAGAATAATTTGCCTCTTTTTAATTATAAAAATCGCAATAACAACCTGTTCAAAGAATAATTTTATATTTATGGATTTTATCTTCTTTTTTTACCAGGTTTTCAAACAATTCTTTAGCTTTCACTTTATGTAAAACACGAACCTTAATGAGTTTTCAACACTTTACGCTGTCGGGATATAATCGGATTTAGTGAATACGTACACATGTTTTTCGGAAGAAATATTTAAAAGGAAAGTAGGAAAATATGTTTTAAACTGTAACTGAGTGATTCAGTTAAAATTCAGCGCATAAGCATTGTCGTTATAAATAATCCCAACCGAGAAATAAGGATTCAGATTTCAAAATACTAAACTGGCAATTTTCAATTTAAAAATATGATTCATTCTTGATTCCTGAAGCCAATGGGGTTCTATGAAACAAAAATATTATTATTTTCTGTACACGTATACTCCATTTTGCAACGCAAGTGGCGTCACATAATTAGTTTGGAAAATTTATAATTTACAATATCAATATTATTAAAATGGATGGAATTCGGATTTAATTTTAACGGATATTTATATTTGTGCATAACGGACGACAAAAAATAAAAACAAAACCATTTTTAGACTGACATAAAAAAGAACAGGAGAGTCAAAAAAAATATAAATGAATATAAGAGTCAAAAATATAAATCATGGATTCCGAAATTAAGTGTCCAGCTGCTGCTATGAGTCGAAACGTTTATACTGAATTACCGTTTATAAAAATTTGATGTAGTAGTAATTATAGTCTTTTTAAATTAAATTTAAAAAAATTATCTGAATGCATACATGTTCAGAAAATCTACGACGGTCCCTAAATATTTTTTAAACTATTTTATTAATTGAAATTAAGTTCAAAATAAATTCACAAACTGAAAAATGAAAGAAGAATTTATTTTTCCATTCGCGAAAGCAAGTTAATCCTGAAATTTTCTGTTTCCGTAGCCGAGCGTCTGGCTAAGCAGGTGTCGAAGGAAGCAGTAAAAGGCAAACCCGTTTCATATGCCCCATTTCGCGACAATAAAAGAAATGCTAATTTGATCTGCAGGTTCGTGGACCTGGACCCCCTCGACAGCTGTGCGTCAAAAATTTTTTTTATTTCAGACTTATAATTGAAATTCGGCCGCCGCCGAAGTCACATTTAAGCTGATACACGGCAGACGCGAGCTTTGAAGCATATTAATGTGGGGGCTTTTGCACTGCGCCTTCCTAGAATCGATAATTTGGCTTGAGTGGTGAGCAGATGATGCTAATTAGTGAATCACTAATACTCCATGAAAGCAAATGTGCCTCATAATTCCTCCTGTTTCAACAATATCAAGTAGATATTGGATTGTGGAACGTTTTTGGGCTAATATTAGTCACAAGATACGAGTTCATATCATGGCGGCAATATTCAGAGGAAAATGAACCAGTTCCCAAATATGGATATTATATACGCTTGTAATATTAATGTTTAAGGACTAGCTGGGTGTCCGGCGAGGCCCGGGAATTCATTAATATTAGCCAACTACAGTATTTAATTCGACAGCAATCTCTTTGTCAACATGTGATTAAACCATCATCACATTCTTCAAAATTTAACCCGCTCCCTACTGTATGAGCGTTGAATTTCATCACAACCACTGCCATGACTCAGTATCGAGACCAGAAATCTCCTGGTTCCTTAAATAAGAACTGTACCTTTAAAACAGTTTCAAAATGCACAATACCGGGAGACACACTCACTGTCAATCTCACGATCAGGAAAAATATACAAATATGTACAGTTAATTTACTTTTTAAATGTTAGTTTTTCCACCTCCCGACTCCAAGGCTTATAGCAGTGTCTTACACCTATTTAGTTGCAAAGAACATAGGTACAAAATTTGGTCGAAATTGTTACACGCATTTAGAAACGGCACGTAATTGCACAAAAATATACTGAAACAGTTTATCATATTTATAGTAAGAGAAGATACCAAGGAAAAATGCATCAACTGGATCATTCAAACCTTCAAATTTCTAATCGAAACGATTATTTTTGGCAACAATCCACACAATATATCACTATTATCAGTCAAAACCGCTTTATTTTCTTTCAAGAGAGAAGAAAAGATACTTGAAACATCATCTACGTTTAATTACCGTGAAATAATGTGTATAGATACTTATACAAGTCTACGAAAAAATAAATTAGAGTGTGAACGGCCAGGGTCTTTATATAATCAATTTGCACTGCGACTTATAAATTAATTTCCGTATTTGACAAACTAATTAAAAAGTATCAAATGCTTAGGATTATATAGATGTTAAGCATAAAGTAACATTTTATTCAAGTAATAATTCTTTTAATTTTTTTTTTCGCGCAAACATCGCACGGGATAAGAGACGTTTAGTTACAAAAAAATCCGTCCGGGCGCCAGAGTCACAATTCTAAATCATTTGCATTGCGACATTTTGCTTTCTTCTTAACTAATCAAAAAGTATAATTAGTAAAGTTATTATATTTTTTAAAAAAATTGATGCATTATTTCATACTAAACAGAAATTTAATTATTTTTATATGTCCTTAGTTCAGGGCCTTTTTCAGCCTGAAACTAACGCTTCGAAGATCAACAGAAACTTTCCCTGAGATGAAAATTACAACACACCAAAATTTAATGGCTATCGGATGAATGAATAAGATCACACTTTATAAGTCACAATGTGTTTGAACAGGTCTGGTATATAACGACTAGATCGCTCCGCATACAATACCGTTTATTTATATAGAGAATAGAAAAGTAAATTGACAGTATAAGAAACTAGCAACAAATACATTTGTATAAATAACATATGAGAATAAATTTAATAAAAAAAAATAACACTGGTTCATTCCTTTTTCGATAGAATCCTCAGGTCAACAAACATTTAGGCACAAACGAATTGTAAAAATATGATATTTACAAATTTAGAAAAAAAAATTATATCAGCATGATAACAAGCATTTAAAGCCAACGTTTTTTTTAAATTTCTGTCCAAATTATATTATTTTCTGAAATTAAATAGATAAATTATAAAATTAGGGGAAGCAAATTGCATTTCCTTTTCATAAAATAAAATAATTTAGTTTTTAATATCAAGTTTCTGTAAAAAATACATTTCTTAAAAATATTAGACATTCATATTCATATATTTTATTAATACAAAATTTGTTATTTTCAACTTGTGCGCCATAGAAAGGATCCATGAAAGGCAACGCAACGTGGAGTGAGTTATTATTGTTTATTAAATGGTTTCGGACATGTTAGCTGGTTTAAATTATTTATTGATTATTAGATTAAAGCCAGATAAATAAAAGTATGAATGTCCAAT
Source organism: Eucriotettix oculatus (assembly GCA_034510155.1). Lineage (NCBI taxonomy): Eukaryota > Metazoa > Arthropoda > Insecta > Orthoptera > Tetrigidae > Eucriotettix > Eucriotettix oculatus. The sequence goes on along the minus strand of CM067381.1, from coordinate 69,219,208 downwards.
AGGGAGATACAGTAATCATTTTCAGGACGGAAACATGAATATGGGACAGATTAACAAATATTTGTTATTAAATTTATAAATATTCACTTGATAAAAAAATTGTACTTTTAATATTATATGATATAAGCCGAGCTAAGTTTTCTAATTTGAATTTTTAATAAAAAATTACTGCACATAGCTAAATGCACCAGAAACATACTCCTAAGGATAATTGTTGTACTGATTGTATTTATTGAATGAAACCCCGAAACAACCACGATCAGCAGTTTGCTAAATTTTAATTAAGGCTTATATTGGATGTAAAAAAAATTAGTTTAAATTACATCCCATTGGCTTTAAATGTCACTGAAAGTGATATGTGCGTTTAATGGGTCCAGAAAAAAAAATTTGAACTGAAACTTGAACATACATGAAATTATTTCCACGGAATAATGTAGCAAAACAATTTATTATCCGACGGACGCGTCAATTCTGAGTGTTCATTTAAAATAAACTGCATTTTAATATTTACCTTTATTTTCCGTCGGCATGGAATGACTATAATAATATAAGCCCAGTTACATACCTGAAAAAAATAAAAAATGTGAATTTAGAGATAAAATAGGTAAAAATTAAATAACGTATACATAATTTAACTCTTGTTAAAAAACCAAATTGCCCGGAAAAATATTTTGGTGCAAAAACAAATTTCTAAATTTACGTAAAAATATATTTAAAAACTATGAAAGTTAAAAAGCAAATATTAAAATACAAAGCAGGGTAACATATTTATATATAACAGCATAAATAAAACCCTTAAAAAAAGAGATATAAGAAAAATTAGAGAACCATTATGCCGAGATACTAAATAAATTGAAATAAGTATAATATAAAAACCAATAAGACGAGAGGAAATATTAAGATTAAGGCAGGCTAATAAATAATAAAATAAATGTACAATTGTAACAAGTACGTTGGAATATATATATTGTAATAAAAAATTGAAGTATTTTATAAGTGAAAAGTAAAACAATACGTAAATCAGAAAAAGGATAAAATCATAAAATGTATGTATCATAATTGTAAAAAAAAGTGAAACGCATAAAGTGTGATATGTTTGTAATTAGATGTTACTACACTTTGCGATGTTTATATTGAGACGAGCAGAAGAAATTGCATAAAAATTCTTTTAAAAGTTTTTAATTTTTTAAAAATACTCATCAAAAATATTACATATTTATGCCGAGATGCTAAATAAATTGAAATAAGTATAATATAAAAACCAATAAGACGAGAGGAAATATTAAGATTAATTCAGGCTAATTAATTAATTACAGAAAGATGAGCGTATAATGTGTAAAGAATATATTGTATGAGCTCATCCATAATAATATAATGTAAGATCTTGTAGAAACAGACCGAAAGCTGTTACTGTTAATGATGGAATGATATAAAATAAAAATGTTATACCAGAGGTTCATACTGGTTACATTAATAATAATAAAAAATAGAAAATTTTGAAATACATCCGCAGTAAATTGATTCAGGACAACGAAAAGAAAGTCTATATGAAGTTTATGTTGATTTCGTCCTTCAATCGGAAGGTTTAGCTATAATATTTTAGATAGAATATGTTCAAGATAAAAAAATTATTCGTATAATTATTTTTTCGATTTGTTAGATGTTTGTTGGTTCATGAATCTTACACCACATTTAACTTGGTTCTTTACAGCCTGAGGGGCAGGCAGCCATAACGGCAATGTTGTCCGTACGTCAGCCTAACTTACAGGGAAAGTCTTTGAAACGCATCACATTCAACTAAAGACAAGCTTCTACATATGGAAATTTTCTCAAGGTGAGACTATATTAATTAAAAAAATATTTTAAGAAAATATAAAGTGAAACTATTAATCTATTTTCTTAGACTGTTTCACAGAGAAAGACTAATTAGTAATGGAACTTAATAAAGTGAGACGAAAAGCCCAAATTTGAGTACTGCCTACTAGACATCTCACTGTAAACACTTTCGTAGTGAATCAAAGAGATTTTTTTTAAAATTCATTTATTCACACAATATTCCAATCATGTGCATACCTTCTATAGCAACAATCTCTGAAAATCAGGATTTATTTTCAACCATCAAGCAGGAAGGATAAATATATTGGATCACTCATCCCTTTAGCCCCGGTATCATTTATTGGGGGGTGGATCATTTTCGTGGCCGGTGTATACCAGAAACAAGTTGCTACTATTGAAACTTCCGGATTGAAGAGACACGGTGAGCCACGCACAACTGGGTTATTTTCATTTAAAATAGCCGCGATACGACACAAAGATCGTAATTGTATGCAGCCGTATTTATTTACGGCGCATATGTGGGACAATTTGCAGGGCGAAAGAGGCAATTGGGCGAAATCGATTGGCGAGTGAGTAGGAAATGCAATTACGGAGCCGCGGCTGTTCGTGCGCTGCTCCACAGGTAAATAACAAAGTGTGCTGGGCCACGCAGCTCGTTCCAAGGAAACAGCTTACGAAAATCGATGGTTGTGCTGGACCTCCCTTCCACGAAGGCGACCCTGACAATCGTCACTCGCTCGCTGGAGCAACAAGATCACCTACGCACGTGCCTTGAAAAAGTTATCAACCTCATTGAAACTTAAATTAGTATCAAACTCTCCGACTAATGTTGCCTTACTCTCCCTATATCTACAACACCCCCTCCCTTTTTTTTAAAAAAAATTATTCGTTTTTCTGTGATGAGGTATATTGATAATATACATATACATGAGATGGGGAAACTCCTCATTAGCAATCAACACGTCATGATTATGTTTAGACAGAACAGGATAATGATACAAGAATGCTTACAATGGTTTCACAATTAAACTGGAAGGATCATATTAATATTCTCCTACGAAAATTAGGCTCGGCGGCGGCAACAACCTTTGCTCTTAGAGAATTATGTCAAGTTGTAGTGATCCTAACATCATAAGAAAATTAGTTTATTATGCATATTTCCACTCTATAATGACATATGGTGTAATAATATTCTTCTGGGGCAATGCATCAGGGAGGGAAAGATAAAATATTTACACTTCAAAGAAAAAAAGGCTGTTAGAATATTATTATGTCAGGTCTCACCAAAAACATCTTGTAGGGGACTTTTCAAGAAAACTGGAATACTGACACTCATATTCAATCACTCATGATGTTATTTGTTATTAATAACAGTAACCTCTTCAGATATGTTACATGACTTTGATACCAGAAGTAAAAACAATTTACACAAGGAAGGAAGGAAGGGAAGTCTCTAACCGTAATACAAAAGGGTGTACATTACAATGCTATTAGCATATTTAATAAACTTCCCACCTCCATTAAACAATTAAAAATAAATCCAAACAAGTTCAAATATGAACTAACTAAGTTCTTACTAAGGCCACTCCTTCTACTCTGTTGAAGAATTTATGAAGCTGAATGTATCATAGGGTAGATATTTATAATTATGAAAGAACATTATTAGAACACTAATTTTTTAGTATAGGATGTAAAAATATTTATCAATTTTATATATATAAGGAACAAATTGTATGTCTTCTGTATAGAACTTAAGAAAATCTTATTATAAGTTAAAAATTAATGAATAGTTACAGTATATTCTAATATTAATAAAGCAACCTAACTATGTAAAATCTCTGACTCGTGTTCCACAACATCCTTGAAGCTTGTGCTTCTCTATAGGAGGATCTATGGAATATGATTTTATACTTATACTTATACATGCATTTAACCATTTGTAAACTATCTGCGTGCGAAGCTACGCCCGGGTACGTATTTGTATTAGCCCGGTTAATTGGATACTAACGTGATTTAAGCGGAATAGAGCGTGTTGGCAGGTCTCCCTATCCCTTGGTTCTAACAGTGATTTTTAGAAAGTCTTATTTAACAGAGGGAGTTATATGTAATTTAACTACGTGAATCTCTTTTTATTTGCCGTTTGTAGATACTCATGATTCCAGTACCCACAAATTTCTTTTTCAATTCCTACTAGTAATTACAGATATATCTCACAGTGACGTCACCACTAACTGCACTATAATTTCTAGCCGTTTACACACCTTGCTCTACCTTTCGCATCCCCCCTTTTCAATTCCCTTTCTATGCTATTAAAGGGGAGTTGCCTGTTTCAGGATCACCCTCATGTAGCCTGTTAACCAAAAAAAAAATCGATTCGCACTTAACCGAAAAGGTAACTTCTAAAATCAAAATTATGTTTCAAACAATTTTGCAAATTTATTAAGACGTCATAAGCGTACAATTAGAAAAAACAACATAAAATTTAAAATACACACATCATCAAGTTAATCGAAAATTCTCACTTATGTACCTGACGAAAATGCTCTTAAATTATAATCGTTGAAAATTCTTGGCTTTGGTTTTATAAGGATGTCTTAGGGAAATGCAGCTCGAAATCGACCGAGGTTATTTGCAATTTCAGTTTAAGTTCATTCATTAGCTTATATAGGGTAGGGGAGGGGGTGAAAAGGTAAATGTTAAGATTGTGGCTCTCTCTCAAGTTAAATTGCGTGTTGCCCGACAGATTATGACGAATTAAACACTGTACTTGTGTAATACAAATAAATTACAGGGCAACGCCGCGAATAAAGCTAGTAGATAATAAACGAAATGACTTTAGCACGTAAAATCAGAGATTTAATGATCTTCCAAGTTATTTTGTACCACTTTGACTGCAAATCACCTTCGTTGTCTTCAAATATTCTCATATCAAAGTGTTTCAACAATGGTAAGTCGTAAGATGTCTTACAATAATAGTACAATTACGTGAATTTTCCTCATCTCTGACGATCCTACTGATACGATAAATTATTGCCGAAGGCCAAGAAAACATTTATAGGAGGAGAATATAATTTTCATTGCTTAAACACACGCAAAAGTTTCATTTTGATCAGATGGCAGTAGGAGTAATTTTTAACGCCTTAATTTACCCTGTCTATACCGATTTAGGTTTTACAGGGAAATTTTAATTATGATATTTTAAATGGAAAAAACCGTTAGAGGTTATAGCGGCGCCCTAATGAAATAGGGTAGTGGGGGTAAGTGCACCGTCATAAAATCATTAATTACTTTGTTCTAATTTTCCAATTCCATTTTATAAAGGCTATTTTTGTAATTTAAAAAATTTTACTTTATTTTCTACTATTTATTTATAGTATAGTATTTCCTCAACCCAGCGCCTGGTTCCTTTATTTACAGCTAATTATCGACAATATATTCTCAGTACTTAACCTGCAACTAATTTAAAAATTATATACAACAAGTATTGTAGTTTACATCTACAACTTCGCCCATTTCCTTATTCCTGGAAACGAAGATAAGACGTCACATGAACTACAAATGCAATGTTTAACTAACCTTTATAACTACAAAATATTCAACCTGATTTTTAGAATTATTTACACTTAAGGTTACTATAAAAAAAATTAAAAATACTAAAATAATATTCTGGCTGACATGGTTACGAGCTCGGCGATTCTTTTTTTCCCCTCTATAGAAACGTATTCCCAGGTTAATAAAACCAACTGGCTGGACGTTCCCTACCAAAAATCAATGAAGGAATGTGGAATTATTTTAACACTACTAAAATTAAAATTTTATAGGGCCGAACAGGAAAACGTACGATGAATGTTCTGAGATAGCATTACAATTATGGAAACAATAATTAAAAAAACATCGATGAATAAAGCGACACCGAAGGGAATTAATTATGATAGAAATCACGCGGAGTGATCATCAATTGAATCTGTGTTGAAACACATAAAACGCATAAAAATCTTTGAAAACGAAGACGGCGGAACACATTTAAAAATAATTTACACTTAAGGTTACTATAAAAAAAATTAAAAATACTAAAATAATATTCTGGCTGACATGGTTACGAGCTCGGCGATTCTTTTTTTCCCCTCTATAGAAACGTATTCCCAGGTTAATAAAACCAACTGGCTGGACGTTCCCTACCAAAAATCAATGAAGGAATGTGGAATTATTTTAACACTACTAAAATTAAAAATTTATAGGGGGCGAACAGGAAAACGTACGATGAATGTTCTGAGATAGCATTACAATTATGGAAACAATAATTAAAAAAACATGGATGAATAAAGCGACACCGAAGGGAATTAATTATGATAGAAATCACGCGGAGTGATCATCAATCGAATCTGTGTTGAAACACATAAAACGCATAAAAAATCTTTGAAAACGAAGACGGCGGAACACATTTAAAAATAATTTACACTTAAGGTTACTATAAAAAAAATTAAAAATACTAATTCCCAGGTTAATAAAACCAACTAGCTGGACGTTCCCTACCAAAAATCAATGAAGGAATGTGGATAATACTAATTAAATTTATAGGGGCGAACGTAACTGGATAACATACTGGAGGAGGAATTAATAAAATAATTTTTTGGGGGCGAACAGGAAAACGTACGATGAATGTTCTGAGATAGCATTACAATTATGGAAACAATAATTAAAAAAACATGGATGAATAAAGCGACACCGAAGGGAATTAATTATGATAGAAATCACGCGGAGTGATCACCAATTGAATCTGTGTTGAAACACATAAAACGCATAAAAAATCTTTGAAAATGAACAGGGCGGAAAACATTTAAAAATAATTTACACTTAAGGTTACTATAAAAAAAATTAAAAATACTAAAATAATATTCTGGCTGACATGGTTACGAGCTCGAGTCGAAATCCGCGATTATTTTTCCCCCCCTCTATAGAAACGTATTCCCAGGTTAATAAAAACCAACGGGCTGGACGTTCCCTACCAAAAATCAATGAAGGAATGTGGAATTATTTTAACACTACTAAAATTAAAAAAATTTTGGGGGCGAACAGGAAAACGTACGATGAATGTTCTCAGATAGCATTATTATTATGGAAACAATAATTAAAAAAACATCGATAAATAAAGCGACACCGAATGGAATTAATTACGATGGAAATCACGCGGAGTGATCATCAATCGAATCTGTGTTGAAACACATAAAACGCATAAAAAATCTTTGAAAACGAAGAGGGCGGAAAACATTTAAAAATAATTGAACCTATTTTTTTTAAGTAAATGAATAAAATGTAGTAGTATATGAAGTGAGAGAACGTACGAGACCAGTGGTTCTAGATGAGATACAGGACGAGTAATATTGCAGCAGGATTGTTAGGATTGTAATATTCAATGTTTACAAAGAGGGACGTGACGGTAAAGACTTTTTCATTACCTCTCGTGCCTATCTTTGTAGAGCGGGATTCCGGGTGCATTGGCTCGCTTTCCGACGTCGACGTCGAAGCAGAGCAGGCCGACATTTAACAACAAACAGCGACAGCAATATTTACAACAGATGTTTCGAAAGCTAACATTACAGGCATACCGATATAAGAAGCATCACCTGACAAGCCGCGATGAAAGGAAATTGATCGATCATTAACTCAGAATATTTACTCACACTGAAGAATCTTCACCGCGGAAAAAAAAACGAAAAAAAATATTAAAAGATTAAATTACACTTGTAATAGAGTGAATGACTCCACATCCAATGAACAACTTTACTCGCATCATCTAAAATATTGACAACACTGGACCAATGTGGGTGTTCTTTGACATTGGACAGCTACAGAACATTAGTCCATTTTTAAAGAAGCTGTTGTCTAATAAACAGTTGATTAACATAGTCTAACGGTAAGTGCTATTTCAATTCAGAGAACGTTTATTAATTTCATTGCACTATATATATGTTTGTGTGTGCGCTAGTAAAGTTTTCTTCCCAATTTACTACGGACATTTTGTTTCCTGTCGGGGTAATTTTTATATATTCGTATTTAAATATTATCTTAAAATAAATTTATCGGTACCGAATCTTCCAAATGGCGCAAACATTTGGTACTTAAGAAAATACCTAGCGATACAAAACTGATAGTAATGATACCACAAGGAGACGAAATAAGAAAACTAAGCTTTGCTGATGATATAGTGGTGTTAGGAAGTCAGAAGAAGACTTGGAAACCACAATAAATGTCATTAATGTGGTCCTGGATAAAGAGTTCAGTATGAGGATTAATAGAGGGAAAACCAAAATGATGGAGTGTAGCATAGAAACCAGTGGAATAACAAAGGGCGTTAGATTGTGAAGGAATAGTTTGAAGGAAGTTAAGGAATTTTGCTACTTGGGCAGCATAATAATATGGTAGAAGAATAGTAGACATTTAGAGTAGGATAGCACAGGTAAGGAAGACTTTCACAAAAAAAGAGGAATTTACTTAGAGCTAATATAAGTATGAATAATAGGAAATCATCACTAAATATGCTAGTATTGAAAGTGGCGTTGCATACGTAGATAGTAAAAGTTGCGGGAAGGAAAAGAATAGAAACTTTTGAAATGTGGTGCTACACAAGGATGGAGGATAGAGTAAGTAACCAGGAAGTTCTAAACAGAATAAGGGAAAAGCGAACAATATGGAGGACTTTGACCAAGAGAAGGGATAGATTAATAAGCCACGTTTAGAGAGACATGAGTGTCTTGTAGAATTAATATTAAAAGGAAGTGTGTGTGGGGTAAAAACAGAAGAGGGAGGCCAAGAATGGAATACGCTAAGCAGTGAGGACTTCGGACAGTTGATCCCAGCCAAAAAAAAAACATGGCTATAGTCATAAAAGTGAGAGATTATTATTTTTTTAAAAATTCGAATAGAATCTTCAAACAAATAGTCAATCATTAAAATTTAAACTTCGTTGAATAAGTTTTAAGTTTTTATACACGAGAAATATAAATAATATGCACTTTAATTTAATTTCTTGATGTGTTATATTATAGGAAATAAAATGAAATACATCAGCATCAATAGTTATACTTAACTGACCTAGTTGAATTATAGATGAATACAGCAAGCAAGTTTGTCATAAATACTTTTAATAAAATAAAAAATTAGAACAAACCAATAAAATAAATATTGGCCTACGTATCGACCCCATTGTTCAGAAACAACGTTAAAAAATTTACATGTCTGAATACAATTTATTTTTGTAATTTAGATTTAAATCTAAAAAATTACAACTGTGAACATAATTTATTTGTTTAAATTCAGAAGAGAAAATTAAAAAAAATTATTCATATCGTTGTTGTGGTATTCAGTCCTAAGACTGTTCTGATGCAACCCTCCATTCTAACCTATCTTGCGCAAGCCTTTTCATTTCTTAATAACTAGCACAACCCTTTCCTTCCTATTCTGATTATCGTATTGTATCCTCTGCCTCCCTCTTCTGTCCTTACCCCACACACTTCCCTCCAATGCTAATTTTACAAGACCCTCGTGTCTTAAAACGTGGCCCATGAATCTATCCCTTCTCTTGGACAACCTCCTCCATATTGTTCGTTTTCGCCCTATTCTGTTTATAACTTCTTCTTTAGTGATTCTATCCACTCATCTCATGCTCCTACAGCACCACATTTCAAAGGCTTCTATTCTTTTCCTTTCCGGAGCTCTTATCGCCCACGTTTCGCACCCATATAACGCCACGCTCCATACGAACACTTTTAGCAACGATTTCCTAATATTCACACTTGTAAAATTTATATGTTTGAAGGTAGAAGGGCTCCAAGAAGGAACGATTTTTTGTGCCAATTATTATTTTATTAGTATGCTCCAATTTTTTTGTTTTAAAATTTATCTCTCGTAAATTTGGCTGGTGTATAAATTTACAAATCTGGATTTTTGTGGTGTTTAATTTTTATCAGAATCTTGGACCTTGTTCCCTTTATTTCTCCATTCAGGAAGAGGATTGTAAAGTTTTTATCACGTATCGTTTTATAGAACAGTCCTGGAAAGGTTTGCGTTTTTATAGATAGCTAATTTAACCTAAATTCGATGACGTCTATAGTTGTTAATAGTCCCTAAATAGCGTATCTTGAAATGAAGTGCATCTTGAGTAATAATAGCTGTCTTGTGTATTTAAAGTTTGAAAGAGGGTCGACAAGCGTCGTGCCAGTCAGTTTCTCCTTACCCTTGTGAATATGGATTCCATTTCCCAGAAAGCCTCGTAGCCGGCATATCTCAGGTTCCGAATCATGCATGTTCGCCACTTTGTATTTTTAATTGAACGGCGGCACAATGGTGTTGTGCGTGGGAAGAGGATTTGTGGAATTCGATGGAGGCGTGCGGGGGAGTCCGAAGGGCTCTTGCGCTGCTCGCTGACGTCGGCTCTGACGTAAAGCTTTGATCTAAGACCTTCACTCAATTATAGGGACCCGTAATCACGGCCATGTGGACAAAATACTACGACAACCACTGCAAAGGTCACACTGCCGCTACCGAGCTCGTGAGTACTTTCGTATTCGACTCATACGGTGCGACTATGATATCAATACAGACGATGACGAAACGGAATAGACACGTCATGAAAACATATATTCTCCATTATTGTAACAGTTACCCGGTATAAAACACTGGGCCTCATTCAACCCAATTGGCGCCCGGTTTGAAAAGTAAATCTGATAGCACAACATAACCAGTAGCAATTATTAAACACTACCTCTAAAAATGAAGGTGAAATAAGAAATTAGTATAGAACGAACACATACTAATATTTGAAAATGGATTACTGTCATTTACAATGAACAAAATCGTGTGAGACAACATAATACATTTCTGTTCGCAAGATTGTTACTGTAAAATGTAAATTATATTTACGTTCAATTTAGAATTTATAAACAAAATATATAATCTATAGCATTTGAAGGCAAACCTGAGCTTACCCGACAGTCAACTCTAATAAATCACGCCAACATCGAATTGTATCTTACAACAATTCCTGGACGTAAGAAGAAACATATTCCGAAGTATACAATATTTAGCCTACGCTACCTAGAAATTTAAGTTATTTTTATTTTATTTCAATTATATGTTTTGAATCCAGAATACGCTCGGGTTTACTTTAATAAATATGCTTTTACTGCCAGCTTAATGCCTGAAATTGTATTTGATGGAAACAAATTATTTGGACTTGATTTTGCGTCAGATACATAGATATAATATTTTTATTTAACGTTAACCAATCGTGTTACGTTTTCACCTTCAAATCAGCTTTCATAAAATCCTACATTTTGTGAATTTAATCGTACTGTGAAGTGATGTTATGTGCATTTTATCTAAATGTGAGGTAAATGTATGAAATCTTAAACATTACAATTTTTTCCCAAAAAGTTCAAATTAATTCAACAGTTTGTACCTGAAATTTGTTTTTTTTTCTACGGCCTAGTTACCTCAAATTAAGCATGCGCATTGCCAATTGTATTGTGCCGGCTGTTTTTCTGGGAGACCGTTCCGACACTCTCAGTATCGTGTTGAGGATGGTAGAAGGCGGAACTCAACTCTGATTAAATAATAATGTTTTCTGTTACCCACATTTCTGTATGTTTCATTGCGTTTCCGTCTTCCTGTCACACTCTCCGTTACAATCTTTTAATGTCCGCACCTGTTTAAAGGTTGGTTCAGCATTATTCTGCGCTCAGATAAAGCCGACTGATTTATGTTCAGGGCTCCATTTAATAAAGAAATTTAAAAAAAATGAAAATTCTAGATTCCATAAAGTACGGAGATCGAGAGGCGTAGTGGAAATATGTCATAAGAATTATTATAAAAATATTTGGTTTCCCCACTGAACGAATTTGCACTCTAGCCGATTTCTGTATCAATTACTAATTTTTTTTACTCTGTGCTAACATGAGATTAAGGGAAAAATAACGGCCTATAATAGAAGGCAATTAATTAATTAATTGGCAGGAGTAATTCTATGTGACAGGTGCTGCTCTTACATTAATACTGTGATTTGCGAAAGTCGCTTACATCCCTATAAGTAATTATAACAGAGCTAATATAATGAAGCAGAGTGAAAAGTGATTTTATCACGTTCACGCGACGCATCAAACTGAAACTGAGCAAAAATATCAGCTACTGTTGGTTATTTAACACAATGAAGAAGTTATGCTACATATCTGAGCAGAAGATAGGTTTTGGCAGTCAAACTCAACGAAATTGAAGAAAGCAATAAGCTTTGGGACTAATTTGTTCTAATATTTATAAGTGAGTGAGTGGGTCTGAATCGCACTAGAAATTCACAGATATCATTAATATTTAATTGAAAGTGAAATGTATATAGGACTGTTTTTTTGTTGAGGATAAAAAAAAATATTTAGTAGAACCTGGCAGCATATGGAGAACATTTACACCGAAATAAAATATTTATAATCACGTAGCATTCATTGAATGACTTACGGGTTACAGGTGCAAGTAGCAGAACAAAGATTCGTACTGACAAGTTTAATGATATTAAAAAGACAAGTAGGGGTATTTGGAAAACGAGGATAACCAATATTGCAAGTGTACAGATGACATACACATTATTTTTAATTGTGAGGGCGCAGGTCAAAATTGCATACTTTACTACGGTACATGTTGAGAACAGACGATCGTCGCTGAAACGAAACACATCACAACATCACAAAAGATCGACGTTTTTCATGGGTAACTTTGAGACTAACTCAACGAAAGTAGACGAATCTCAAGAAAAAACGTATAATATGTAAGACAATGAAAGAAACAGGTCGATATAGTTTTATAATGGTGAATATTGCGTTGTTTCACGTTTGAGGAGTGCGGAAGGTTTGGGAGTCCAGTGACCCAGGCTTGGTTTGGTGGAGCCTGACCTGTCTGGTCTGACGTCACCACGAAGGCTCGTGGTCCGCCGGAGGCGTTGAGCCGCAAGAATGTCGGCAAAAGAACAGCACCTACCCGACACAGGCCTGCGGAATGATACCAGATACGTCATCTATCATACAGCTGTGAACATCCACAGGGAAATGGGCGAAGGCCACAATCATCTATACACTCAGAACCAGGAATCTCGTATATATATATATATAAAACGAATCTACTGTAGTAGGATCTTTAACGTGGAATCAGAAACTGCTCCAGAAAAAAATATATTATGCTGATGTTTTTAGTATTACTAAATGGACCAGTTCCTATCACGTAATAAAACACAAGAACTCGGATTAATAATAAACAACCTGACTGTTTCAACGTTGGTGCTGAGAATTAATTACTTGACTTGCTCAGAGGAACAAACTTAATCTTCAATTGGTCATACAGTTTACGTGTATGCAGGTTTTCCCTTCTCAACAAGTCAGATTTCTCAACTCAATTTGAATCATTATTAAGTGAAATTGAGATTTATAGCACAATTAATAAAACTATTTGATGAAAACTTGAACCACGAGTACTGGACTGAATCAGTATGAAATATTTAATAGTGTGTTTTTACCAGGATGACGTCACAGTCACATACTGCAAGACCACATCCCAATAAATGGACTTATAATCCGAGTAAATGTATTACAAATAAATAAACAAAACAGGTCCTTAACTTAAACGTGAGACCAGAAGAGTAGACTTGTCGCTTTAATAAAAAATTTATTACCTTTCAGAGGACAAAATCAGCGTGAGTACTGGCTTCCCTTTATGCAAATATTGTTCTTACATTTGGAGTGGAACTAAAAATATTTTAAGCGGTCTTCTAGTGTTGCGGAGGTGGTTTTGTTGGTAAAAGGCTGTAAGCCCAAGTGGCCAGTCAAAACTGTTTTAATCGAATTTCTGTCTAGTGGAAAGTTGTCGAGGACGAGGCGAAAGGGGTTGAAACCTTGGGCAAGCAAAGCAGACCTTCAGACCTTGGCGGGTATCACGCGATGTGCGCATAATGGCTGCGGCTACACGGAACAAGCGATTCGCACCTTAAACATGAACCCATGCATCTACTCAATCAGCTTAATTCACTAAGAGATGAGGAACCTGCCCTAAACTCCCAAGAAAATATTATAATGCTAATAAAAGAAACTTCTGTAATGCCTTGAATTTATGTAAATGAAATGGCTATCAATATTCTAATACATGAAAAGAACCCAAAATAATTTAGACTGGTCGAAAATTTATCAAAACAGACCTGCTGCATTCTAATAATTCACAGGTGGATTGCTATAGTTTTAAACACAGGCACTGAAAGGATTTTTAATGATTTCATATAATATTTCTTATATTGAAATAGAACATTCCTGAATTTTAATTTAATTTCAGAACTTGTGTTTTAGGAGGAAAATTCAGTGCTATTTATATATGGTCAGGAATTAATAAAAATTTTATCAAAGTTATATTCCCCGGTCGGGTCTGTTGGAAATTCCCTAGAATTCGCGGAGCTGGTGGCCGATTTTTTTTATAAAGAAGGCTAAATGAGGTACAGGGGAACCAATTTCTTGGAATTAATTTAATTATTTTTCTTTCATTGCAATTGTTTCAAATTTCTGCCATTGCTTGAGTAATTCCTTTATTCTCTCTCTCCTTTATTTCCGTAGTACCGTTTAAACATTGAGCGGTTTGGTACAAAACAAAAGAATTAAAAATTAATTCGATTTATTTCAGTAGAATATATATAGAGTTTATAACCTTTGTACTGAACAAATGCTTGAGCTATGGCATCTCTAATTGGGGAAACTGCTCCAGGAGTAATGAAATATTTAAGTTGCAAAAGCGTGCAATTAGAATACTTTCTAGCACGAATTCTAGATCACGGAGTTGCAAACCTTTCTTCAAAAGTTTGCAAATACTTACTTTACCAAGCGTATATATTTATGAAGTATTAAAGTTTGTAAAGCGAAACACTAATTTGTTTCAAACAAATGGCGAGTTTCATGAATACGCGACTAGAAATCGTTCAGCTCTAAGGTCGGACAAGCATCGCCTTGCTCTACACCAGAAAAGCATTCACAATACCCCCGGAGATAATTTTATACAACAGCCTTCCTTCCTTCCTCCAGAGGTTAAAAATAGTACCTACAAAAGCTTCGTGAAGCAGAGTAAAACTATTCTTTTAAATGGCGCGTTTTAATCGGTCCTTCTAGTATTTCAATCAAGGTTCCTGCAAAAAGTGTTGAATGAGCTGCAAACTTATAAAATAGCACATCATATATCTTAAAATTTCTATTCAGTTTTTTCTGCTCTTTTGTTTGTTTGTTTCATGTATATAGCTGCTGGAGCAAGGACAGTTTCCTGGTCCAAGTAGTTAAAACTCCATTGCGTGTTCCTCAGTGTGTGTGTGTGCTTTTTTTTGTTTCCCAGTGTGTGTCCGTGTTGTGTTTATATTGACTTTTGTCTATATACACTTTCTTTTACTAATTTATTTTAAGTTTATTTGTCTTTAATTATGCACTTTATTTTGTTCATTTTTAATGTATGACGTATCCTATTTCCTCAATCGAGGATTAATGGAAACAACAATAAATCTAAATCTAAGTAATTTGATAATTGAATATATGATTCTTTTATTTCCGGACAGTAACTTGATGGAAATTGTCTTTCAAAAACTCCTCGTCATAACTGAAATGATGAATCTTTCAGATCCAATGAATATTTATTTTTGAATTCTATTACTCAGTTGTCAACGAGGCCAAATAAAATGAAATCAGTATTGCAAAAATTCTTGGTCGGTTCTAATTAGTTAGAAAATTAGATAATTTGGAGTACTTTATCGAACCGGAGTTACAACAGTTAATTATATAAAAGGGGTAATTACCGACGCATGTAGTCTTTCCCCGCCTAACACTATTTTTCTCCCATCACGCGAGAAAAACTACCCGAGTTTCACTATAAATGCTCTGGTTACAGGATTTATACTTGCATAACGTATTAAATTATTTCTCCTTCCATATCCAAACCATCCATTATGTATTTCTATATAATTGACCTTGAAGTTCTTCAGTCTTCGTAGAACGTGACGGAATCCTTAAGGGATGTCCAGAAATTGTTTACTTACAGCGGAATCAAGAGTCGAAGCCATTCAATTACCCAAGTCAATACTACACATACATAAGGTACAGGGATATAATTTTACCTCACCACCTGTGGTCCAATCTGGTGAGCTTTGACACGGACTAGAGACAGGTTACAGACATAGAAACAGTGTAATGGGAGATGGTAATTATAGCACATGAATATAGTAATGGGATCTGCATGCAGTAATTGCTGTAATATGGTAAGTAGCGGTTAGAGAAAATGAACTCCTGCATCAAACCAGTCGTCTGACTGACAACGAAAATTGCTACAGACTTTAGATGAAAAGTATATGGAGACCGTGACCCACGAAGCGTCACGATAGTACTATCACGTGATCAAAGAACATACTACTGACTAAGGTGGTTGGTCATCCTAATCTCAGTTCCTTTCACGTGTGTTTGTATATTAAGAAAGTATGAACGTTGTAAAATCTACAGAGGTCCAGATTTTCAAACCAAGTTTCTTTTAAGCCAATCCGAAAGCTAATACCTGTGTTCCAACATTTTGATAGTCGCTTGACATTAATTTATATGTTTTGTATATATCGGCTAACGAATCACATACAAATTTCGAAATGTAATTGGACATCTAAGAGAAAGGTAAACGAGAGAACACACAAGAAACTGTTCTTCCTCGTGCTTTTCACGGGAACCCGTTTTTCTACGGCGGATAACATTGCAACACTTCCAAGAACTAATCATTCGGTTGTGTACGTTACAACCTACAGCGATGACGTGTAGATGCTGTGAAACCAACTCTTTCTGCTTCGTGTTCCATTAAACAAACACACGTGGTGGGTTTTTTTGTCGGTTATTGAAACTAGACTGATATTTACAATTCTCTTCAGGAAAGTAAAGTTATTCAATTAAATTGAGGAATTCATTACAAAAACGTTGAAAAAAAATTAATCTGGCTAAATACTAACCAGGAATAGATTTTCCAACTGATTAGCGCGAAGCTAATTATTCATTGAAACAACTCTTACCACAGGGTACAACATTCTTTAAATTCAACTTAATATCTGAAATTGTGTTGGAAACACTTCGACTTCCAATTTTTACGTTCCGTTACTCACAAATATCTGAGAAGACACCATTGCTAACTACAGTAACTAAGAAAGAACTCATGGCTCAGTGGGAAAATAATCTGAAGAAGAGAAAATAATGCGTTAAGGTAGCATAAAAATAATTTTATATTACATCATATATAATATGCATGTATGTATAAATAATTTACTACGACTTGAGGAGATATGGTCCGTCTAAAAAAAAGAAAATAAATAAAGAAACTAAAACTGAAAGAGAAAATAAGCGAATTTGAGGTTTATATAAAAGAATTTTTTTTATATTGTAGAAAGTTATAATATCAGCGTTAAGTTCAATGGCTCGCGAAATATTTAGCACCGACAAGCTTCGACACCCGACCATTTCTCTTCTCTACGGCAAACTCTCTCTTTAGTCCTCTATATTAGCCCTGAGTATAGTACAAGTTCAGACATTACATCAGTAACACAATCCAGTATACAATTCGGTAAAAATATATAACCTTAAAAACAAAATGAATCACGCTTGCATTTTAACTGGTTATTATTAAAGTAAAGCATTATATGTCAATCCACCCAGACTTCGATATTCTGGGGGAAAGCCTCCATAAATCTATCAGGTAAATTATTCCAAATACCTAATGCTTCAGTTTACAAAAGAGAATTTTCCTCCATATGTTATTTCATATATTTCTTTTTATTTTATTCCCATGGTCGTTTCATGATATAAAATTTGGTGCTTTAGCCAATTTATGGTCAGCTTTAAATAACGCCCTCAATTTTGCCAGTTTTTGCATGTCTGGAAGCTTCTCTAACAGAGAATTTACTTCACTCCGAGTATGGGAATAAATTTGATACCTTCTTAAAAATTCTTCCTTCAGTGTATTAATGTTAATATTAATATTAAGTCTCAAACACCGATCCATACACTAGACTAATAATTTATTAGCTATTATCAGAACCTCCCTTGTAATGAATGTTCTTCAGCTCTCTATTTACGAAGAGCAAAGATCTCCATCCCTTTCTTTCTTTCGACTGCATTTATGTGATCACCCCATTATAAATTTTTATTTATTGTTATTCCCAAATATTTGCAGATTCTCCTAATCTGTATTTTGTTGGTGGAAAGTTTCTAATTTTTGTAAATAAGCTACAAGAGTAATTGATTTTGGAGTTTGTTTAACCCCAACCACTAATAAATTTTGCTTACGACCTCTTGTAGAGCTACTAACATCTTCATTAAGATTTATTTGATAAGAGTACGAAATCCGAAGACTTTTATAAATCTCAAAGGTGATCGTAGTGCGTCAAGATGCTGAAGTTCCAGAATGAGATCAAAACGTGCATGAATAACAAGAGGAACGACGGAGGACAATGAAGATAAAGGTCCTCATGTCTTCTTGAAGGTAATGAACACAACACACTGTGTTTTATTCAATCTTCACTAACTTCAGTTACCTATTTTTAACTCACTAGATGCATAGATGCAAAGGATGGGAAACCTGATATAAACTGCCATTTAAAACTGTAAAAAAATTACAATTAAAAATATGCCGAATTTCTATTTAATAATATTACATCATTAAATGATATTAGTATAAGATCACAGTGCAAAATATTTCCGAACGATTATCAATGTTCTAATTTTGAAGAGAAACAATCTACGTTACATTTGTGTAGATAATTCGCGTGAAAGCCTTTTGCTGGTTTTGGGAAACAGCGAACACACACACAAAAAACCCCCCCTGCCTTTTAATTCATTTCACTGCGCGCTGTTCATTATTCTAGCAAAAGTTAAACAACACTAAACTCTAATAAATATCTGCGAGGCGCAGTTTGACTTCACTGTCAGAGCACAGCAAAATTCAGAGTTGCGTAACATAATTCTGTTAATGAAATTGTCTGGCGGGAAAAAAAAATTGTAGTTAGTGTTGGTGACAGCACGATGAGGCAATTTACCTAACGAAAAATAGTTTTAAAAAAAACTGTTCAGTATTTTTTTAAAAAAAATATTCAGAGTTTCAAATGGAAACTTTTAGGAGTTAAAAATTAATATCCCTTACAAATTGCAATTGAAAAATATTGGAAAAAATACGCGAATTCATATTTTAGATAAGCCAAAATAGTCAAATATTTCGCACGTCATTAAAAACGTTTATGGCTTAAATAGTGGCGTGTTAATAAGAGTGAAAATATTTATTCTGCAAGGAAAACACTAATATATTTTAAGAGCTCAATAATTACTTTATAATAATATTTACTATGACTAAATACATAATTACTTATCAGTTCTTCTCTTTTTTGGGGAATTGAAATCTCTAGAAATTTTGCATACACCGGAAATATTATTTCATAATGAGAAGAATTGATACTCATTTTAAAATATGTCGATAATCGTTAGAAATAATGTGAGACATATAGAAAACATTAACGAATTTGAATGAATACAAATAAAGAATGAACGATCCGTATGACAATAAATTTTGAAACATTTTTGACCATTAAACTCGTTTTACATGGCCAAAAGTGTGTCCAAATTCATTTGATTGTTTAAAAGCGTAATTAAATTTAAGACGCGGAATATTACCCGATTCTGTTGTTTAGAGGATTTCTGAAAATAGGATGTGGTTTTATTTATTTTTATGCATTCGAAGACGAATAAAGGGCACGTTTAAAAAAAATATAGTCTGTCATTATCAGCTGTCATTAGGAAGGGCGTGAGAATAGTATCCAATAGCACGACCTTCCTGATGCAGGTCTTCTAGGGTTTTCCCTGAATCACTTTTAGGTGAATCATCTAATAAGGATCCTTGAACTATAGCCCATATTCCATTCCTTTTGGATTTTTTAAATCAATTTTCACTCAATCACAGCCTATAAATCAACCAATTAATTAGTCTTTAAACAACCCGATTTATTTTTCAGTCCAATTCACATATCCTCCTCCTCCTCAGTAGCTTTCGACTATATTGTCATTTTCAACTAAAAACAGATACATATTAGCTTAAATTTACATTAAATAAACAGATTCACAATTTTCTTTACCCGTTATCTAATTTAAAGCAGCATTATGACATAGCAAGATTGCTACAATGTTGTAAATAGAATTATAATGCTGCTTTAAATTAGATAACGGGTAAAGAAAATTGTGAATCTTAATGTTATTTTTACGGTTTATTTAATGTAAATTTAAGCTAATATGTATCTGTTTTTAGTTGAAAATGACAATATAGTCGAAAGCTACTGAGGAGGATATGTGAATTGGTTGGACTGAAAAATAAATCGGGTTGTTTAAAGACTAATTAATTGATTGATAATGAACCCAGTCCTTTTAAACTAATTTAATTGACTACAGAAGAACTATAAATCAACTTTTGGAGGTTGAAATATTCAATAATTTTTCTTGTTTGGTTTTGTGTTAAAACAACTCGCCAGGTTACATACAGTAACGATGCCCCAATTGTACTAATTGAGAATAGAAAAATTAAAAGTGGCATATTATAAATTTGGAAGATAAAGCAGAAAAATGTGATTTCCAAGTCAAAAATTTGTGGAGAGATATGGAGAGTAATTTATTTTGATAACGTTTACATTGATAAATAAGCGTTCAGGAATCATTTTTATTTTTACTTTCGAAAAACTAATTCTATATTAATATTATTTCATTTTAGCTGATATTAAAAATGAGTCCAGTTAAATTTACATCTTCTTACGAATAAAAAAGTCGTTACCAAACAAATATAGATATCAATTGTGAAATACATTTGAAACTTTTATTTACGACTACTAAATATGAAGATATTCTTGTTAGAATACGGTAAGGAGATATTTGTTTGTTTAGAGTCCATTTTACGCGTCGTATTGACTTTAGGGGAGGTTTTACAGGAGATCTAGCGTGGGTGTTGTTTAGTAAATCCCCCGTAATGCGAGAATGCGACTTTGTTCCCTGAAAGTTATCCCTCCGGAAATTTCATTATCTGTAGAACTGTGCAGAAATAAGATCGGCTACGGGAAAAAAAAAGCTTGGCGAGGACAGATAAAAAAAACATTTCCATTTTCACCCACTCAAAAACGTCAGGCTGAAGAAGACTGATCGCTATCAATTGCGCAAATCCAGAGACTGGCTCGTGGAAAAGATACAGTATATTAGGAATAGCAATTCTGAGTTGCAAAAGCTTTGTAGCGCAGTAGAACCCGCGTCCAAATTTTTATTATAATTTACGGGAACTTAAATACCAAATATTCCGGAATGAGCAAGTCGCGCGTCGTTTCGGCGGCTCGGAAAAGCAACAAAGAGGACTGCGACTGATACCTGGACCATAAAGCTCGGACATCCCGTCGCCGTTTCGGAATGTCTTAATCTGCCTGGGAATTTGGTGACCGGGTGGCGTGTGTGTGTTCCCCAAATGAAACAAGGGATATGATTGGAAGATATCCATCCCTGCCACCTGAGTGATAGGTGTCGGATAAGTGCGGGGACAATTATTTCTTAAGTGCCTAATTATTTGAGTCCATTTTTGTAAGTACTGTACTATTTAGTTTAGGTAAAGTATTCATAGCCACTGTTTTATTACATTTTCATTTATACAAAACGCGATACGTAACAAATAGGTAAATGTTTTTATGTCAAAGTAAACGTTAGCCATTCAGATACGTTTAACACAGTAAATACCTGACTTGCCAAAACTGTTTAATCCCGCTTCCCTCAATCTCAGAGTAGTACAGGAGGTGAATTTTGTTTAAATGACTGTACGAATAATCGATACGCATTTTTCTTTCTCTTTTTTTTTGGTCTGTCTGTATGGGTTATAAAGAGGGCAGTGCCTATCATCACGTCTTCTCTTTCCCGAAGTACAATTATCACATTGATAATTTTCTCCGAATTCGTTGCCTGTGAGTGATGACGAGCCATTAGCAGCTGTATGGACGGACTCTTATCATAATGACGGAACGCAGCGCTGCATTTTAGCTCCACAGCCGAATAGAATCGAAAAAAAAACGGCACCAGGGCTAACCAATTTACACCAACATCAATCTGTATGATGGGGGAAGTAGTAAACAGAACACAACCTGCTAGAAAAAAATATTACAGTAATTAAAGGACAACAAAACCAACAAGACATTGTTAGGGAAAGGAGAAGGTAACTAACTGCAAAGAGCATGCTGTAAATAATTTTGGAAACATTTTTCCAAACGTCTAAATTTAGCGTGTACAATCCCATGCTCGTGTAATAAAAAAACTATTGCAGTAAGACTCCTCCATAAATTTTTAAATAATCCATTTCATTTGGAAGACAACCACAAGCGTAATGGTTGTATGATAGTACAAGCAAAGAAGACGCTAAGAGGAAAAATCCAGTTGATAATGGCTATGGCCGAAACGTTCTGAGAATAAATACATTGAGACAACTTTTCTGTGGGGTTTTATTCACACTATATTAATTATATAGAGTTGTTTTACATTAAATATTACCATTTCATTTGGTTGATAAAAACGACAGTGGAGTTGTAATCTGGAAGAAAAATTTTACCATTATGAGGTTAATTTTATAAATTGAACAAAGTACATAAATACGGAAAGAGCTTTTAATTCGAAGGGCGTTTGCTCGAAATCAAATAAATTATTTAGCAATACTAGAGACTCGTACAGGGTTTTTTTCAACTGTAACATTTATCCACGAAACTAGAAACCAAAATAATATAAAAAGAAACAATTTTTTTTAAGTAAAAAGAATGAAATGGGTCTTGAACTTTTCAAAAAATATATATTATGCTTACAAGAATCTTGAACCCTAAATGAAATGAGAAAAATACACGATGAGAGGGGGTAACAAGAGGGGAGAGAAGTGTCTGTACCTAAAGAGGAAGTCTTTGTTGGTGCGAACATAAACGGAAATAATAAAAAAAACATTGACACATTTTGCACGAACGAAGTTACTTTAAGTATACATTGGAATTCAGAAAAATAAAAAATTCCTAACAAATTCAGGAGCTGCTTACACATGCATAAGTACGGTATCCTTTTTCCAATTCACTGTCTAATGTATTTATTTTGTCAGAGTTGTGGTACAACATAACATTTTATCTTATCTATAGCAATAAGTAAACGAAGGTATTTTAAGTATACATTGGAATTCAGAAAAATAAAAAATTCCTAACAAATATCTAAAAATTCAGGAGCTGCTTACACATGCATAAGTACGGTATCCTTTTTCCAATTCACTGTCTAATGTATTTATTTTGTCAGAGTTTTATAACAATTACACGAATTGAACATGATGGGACATTTCTGTTAAGAATAATGACAAATGTGAAACACTATTAAAATTGCCACTGTATTATATACAAAGTGAAGTGGAATGTGATATTCATATGCCTTCGTAAGCAAAATAAAAATGTTATGTTGCAGAAACAATTCTTTTCCGTATCGACTGCAACATATTTGATGGAAGTAGATGGATGGAGAAGAGTTGACTAGGAGGAAGTGATTGCCACATGTGAGCTCTCGTTGTTGTTGTTGTCTGTAGTGGGCAGCACGCGCGGTCACGGGGCACGATCGATGTCTCTGCAACTCGCCGCCCTGCGATGTGTGCCATGTGTTTGTCCACTCCGGCTGCCCTGCGCAATTAAAAACACACAGCCCTCTCCTACTCTACAACAACCAGCTGTCAAACTGATATCTTTAACCATTTGGATGCTGAGGCAGTAAAACAGCCTTAAGTCAGGAAAAATTAACATAAACAATAGTTTGGAAACGTCATTTCGTTCCTAAATCTGAATTCTAAAAATACAAACAAATATTTACAATATAGGGGAAGACGGGGCTAATCGGGAAACTTATCTATTAGCAATAAATAAAATTGAAGTGTCTGCCAAATGTAGCGGATTCCGCGTCCCTCCGTATTCGATGATTTATAATTCTTTTACGGCGCCAGGTATTTTTCACAAAAAAATAATACCAAAAGATGATTTTAATAGTTTTTAATTCCAATCAGAGCATGAAAAATAATTATATCTGCAGGGCGTGGTTGGTCATTCTCTCGTCGTCCCGCCGACACAACAACAACCTCCTGCTCCTCCTTCCACTACCCCATGACGACTCGAGTAGGCTCCGAAACGGCTGAACGGATTCCAATGAAAATTTGAGGGTTTAAAATCAGGAGATTTAGCTTTAAATATTTGTGCACGTTTAATTTTCAATATATTTCAGAAGATATTAATATCATAAACTCTATATGATATAGTATAAATATTTCTTCCCGTAGATATATTCACGTCTCTCAAAAGTGGATGCGAGTTCAGGGATTGAAACAGCAATTTTAACTCAAATTTTCGTGCGTGTTTCATTTAGAGTTGATAAGATATAATTGTAAATATTTATAAACCCTTTGAAATGCCGCGTGATAACCAAATTCTAGTTATAGGTTCCGTTAGGCGTTCCTATACCATTCATCCCACACTGTGTTATTATAAGGCTGATTTTGGCAGCTTAAGAGAGAGTGAGAGAGAGAGGGGGGAGAGAGAGGGAAGGGTGAATATTATCACTACATCTATTGTTGCAGTAGGAATCTGCTGTTGGCAGAGAACTCACTTCCTGAGAAATAATAAACTTCCTTGGAACGTCGATACGTTGTATACGTAAATTGCTTTTATTTTTCGCGTCAGGTAAAATTTAATATTTAATGAAATACTAATAAAAAATAACAGTAAAATTCTGCAAAGGTATTGTCAGAGAAAATAAACCATATACAAATAAATTACATCAAAACGGCCACAGGAAACAAAACAATGTTCAATTATAAAACGAGCGAAAAATTTAATTTTAATAATGGAACCGAATTAATATTTTTTTAATATTGTCATAATCTTCTGCACAAAAAAGTACAAAAATTTAATAAAACACTTCTGCAAATTAAATTGAATTCCATATGTATAAATATTTGACATCATTATATATATCATAATGACCCGTTTTATTCTTTAATTATTGTAATTTAGTATTCTGTTCCGAAATAACTCTAAATATGTCTTCCGAAATACGTAAATGAATACGGATATTTATTTTTTTGTGATCATGCATTGTTTACTTTCTTTAATATTATTACTTATTTAACAGTCATCAAATATTAATTATTGAATCTAGAGGAAAGACAAGAATTGAATAATGTCGACCCGACCGAGGACTCGAACCCAGAACCTCCCGCTTTTCGGGAGGGAGGGTTACTCTACCTCTGAGTTAGTCCGAAGTCGACGTCACGAGGACCTATACGACATCCCTCCATTCCCGTAATCTAAGCTACAATCCACTAATCACATTCTTCATAACCTAATTTCTGGGTATTAGTTGAAGAATGGACATTGTGTAAATTGATCAAACGTGCGTGGAACTCAAGTCAAAGGAAGTAGAATTGTTTCAATTGAAGTTCAGCGTATAGCTAATTTAGAAGAAAGACAAGAATGGAAAAAAAAATTTACACTGGAATTTAGTATTTTGGGAAAAACGCATTTATTAGCTTCAGAAAGTGAATTGTAGAAATGCTCCTGCTGTGATGCTGAGGGACTGCGTTCAAGTTATCTGTTGGACAACAGGTAGATGTCACGGATATTGGAAACGACATCAACGACGGCAGACGCAAATAAAATAGCTTAAACATTAGCTACTAATAACAATCTAATACTTTATATATATATTTTTTTGATTCCTATGTTGTTAATTGTCCCTTTCAGGAAGCTCCATAAGTACCCTGAGATGTTCGAGTTATATATTTTAAGCATTATATGATTGTATTCAACAAATGTTAACATAAAAATGGTTTACCTATATTCCACAATGCAGCGATCTATAATTACAGAGAAAGTAATCAAGGGCTTAATAGGAAAAGAAAAAATAGATAATTTTCGAAACTGACTTTGTTTCAGCTGCAGAGGGACAACTTTGCAGATTAGTGATTAGGGTGATAATGAACGATTTAGTCTCAGCTTCCAGCCATGGCTTGAGGTACGAGTAGTTCCCAAGTGGAACATGAAAATAATAAACAGTCATGTTGGTAAAATAATAACAACCCAATTTGTAGGTCAGTAAACAGAAAGAGGATTTTTATTCCTC
This sequence comes from Eucriotettix oculatus, assembly GCA_034510155.1. Lineage (NCBI taxonomy): Eukaryota > Metazoa > Arthropoda > Insecta > Orthoptera > Tetrigidae > Eucriotettix > Eucriotettix oculatus. Next base: position 69,193,115 of record CM067381.1, on the reverse strand, counting down.
ATTGCCAATTATTACACCTATGAAGGAACAGTATTGAAAGTGAAATTGATCTCACACTGACTAAAAATTTACGCTCGGCGTTAAAAGCCACCGAGGGGAAATGAAAGGACGTACATACAACTGAGGAAAAGTATATACTCGTTAGACGGGAGGCGCGATTAAAATCAAATCCGGACTTGTGGCAGTTTGTTTGGATTTGTGTACAGGAAGAATTGCTATTGATTTGAGCGCAGGCGTCGGAGCGAAAGGGCGCTCGCTCGCTCACGTTTCCTTTGAAGAGCGAACACGCGTGGGCGTGCTAACAGGAAACTCTTCCCTCACTCACTAATCTGCATTGGCTTCGCTACCCAACCAGCGAAACAAACCCAGCACCGATATCACGGCCACGCCATCATGTCGTTGGTGCATCTACAGTTCAAAATTGGAAATCACCTCTTTAGTCAGAAAGTAAAAAGACATTGAAGAAAGGAAGGATTCCATTTCTTAAAAAAAATAATACCGAAGAGCTTTGCAACATCACAAGAAATGAAGTAAAAATAAAAATAGAAAAATACAAAGACTCTTGGTTTCACAAAAAATACCAAATCAGAATTTTTCTCGAGGTATCACAAAAAAACAAGAAACATCTTTCAAGGAAAGGAACAAGAAAAATTTATAATATGTAGCAGGCTAAGCGCCAATAATATGGCAGGCAAATAAATAATGGGTAGAATTGTAAATGCCACCAGTAATTGGAATAATAAACACGAAGAGCTCAAGATTGAGAAAATGCCATCATGTCGTTGGTGCATCCACAGTCCAAAATTGGAAATCACCTCTTTAATCGGAAAGTAAACGGACATTGAAGAAAGGAAGGATTCCATTTCTTAAAAAAAATAATACCGAAGAGTTTTGCAACATCACAAGAAATGAAGTAAAAATCAAATAGAAAAATACAAAGACTCTTGGTTTCACAAATACGAAATCAGAATTTCTCGAGGTATCACAAAAAAACAAGAAACATCTTTCAAGGAAAGGAACAAGAAAAATTTATAATATGTAGCAGGCTAAGCGCCAATAATATGGTAGACAAATAAATAATGGGTAGAATTGTAAATGCCACCAGTAATTGGAGTAATAAACACGAAGAGCTCAAGATTTGAGAAAATGCAGATAGAGACTAACAAACATTAATATGGAGAATATTCGTGAGACCATCCAAAATGAAATCATTTTAATCAAATAAACGACATTGAAGAAAGGAAGGATTTCATTTCTGAAAAAAATAATACGAAGAGTTTTGCAAATCACAAGAAATGAGTAAAAATCAAATAGAAAAAATACAAAGACTCTTGGTTTCACAAATTCGAAATCAGAAATTTTCTCGAGGTATCACAAAAAAACAAGAAACATCTTTCAAGGAAAGGAAGAAGAAAAATTTATAATATGTAGCAGGCTAAGCGCCAATAATATGGTAAACAAATAAATAATGGGTAGAATTGTAAATGCCACCAGTAATTGGAGTAATAAACACGAAGAGCTCAAGATTTGAGAAAATGCAGATAGAGACTAACAAACATTAATATGGAGAAAACAACAACAATAATAAAAAAAATCGTGGATGTGTTTAGTTAAGTTAAAAAAGAGGGGAAAGTTTCGATTAAATGAGGTTCAGGCATGGGATCTGGAGTAATTATGTATACATTACCTCAAAATAGAACCTTGAGGAACACCGATTTTTATTTGTCACCAAACGATTGACAACAATGCGAATCGTTGGAACATATTTTAGTGACTGATAACAAATGAGAGACATTAATAAAATAACAGATAATTAAATTAGAATTAAATGATAATTTTAATACATTTTTGAACGTGTTGAACACACCCACAGTATTTTCGGTCCTTTCTTTGGAACCTCTTCGGCTGCAAGAAAATATTTAAATAAATTATTTATCTCATGAATTTAAAGAGGAAAATTGTAAGCAGACTTCACGTGCACACATTGCTGCCGAAAATTCTGTCTGCGTGCATTATCCTGAAGACGTTCGAAAGAAAGGAACGACACGTTGTGCTATGATCAATACTGTATCCACAATTTAAATTGGGAAAAGGGCCAAAGTATGGAAAGACTAGACTTCAGACGCAGTCAATTTGTAATGATGAGAAAAGTTCGAGGGAGGGAGCTGTGATGTGGTAGAAACCCGTTAACATGTCTAGGACGTAACGAGGAAAATTAATAGTACCAGAAGATAAATGATAAAATTGGTGATACTATGCTCAAGAAAAAATTGGTTATAAGAACAAAAAGGATGACAAATATCAGTTGTTACGACGACAAGTTGTACAAATAAAAATGCCGATAATGCATACGTTGACTTGTATAGAATTTACAGCATCTCCGATATCGACGTACTTCTCACCTGAAGACAGTTGCCGAAGCACTCGTGACACAATTAATTCGCGTTACCTACGAGCATCTATCCATCCGAAGTGTGCAAAAAGCGTTGCTAATCCTGTGATCGGCGCCATGGAGAAATCCAGCCAGGAAAGCACACACACACAGACACAAACACAGCGGCGGCAGCACTACTTCAAACAAAACCAACAACGCTTTACACATTCACAACCGAAGGAAAGAGAAAGCCGCTTTATCCCTTCAATCGAATTCAATGTGTGTGTGTATAATAACATGCAATTAAATGTTCGTAACCGGGAGCTTTCTACTGCAAAACGTCGAATGCGTTACGTAACGTGCAGGTAGCTACCAAACACTTGCATTGTAACACATTCGCGAATTTTACAGAAGCAAATATAGATTAGTCATAATTCCTCATCACATAACATAACGGGGAAATCGCTCCAGGGAAAAAGGAATTATTTAAGTTGCAAAAACGTGACGTTAGAATAATAATACCTAGAACTGATCTTACATCTAGTTGCAAGCCATCCGTCAAAAGCTTACAGATACTAACTTTCTCTACAGTATAAATTCATTAAAATTCGTAAAACAGAACACGAATCTGCTTCAAACGAATGGCGAATTTCACGAATACGCGATTAAAAATGGCTTATCTTTTTTTTTTGGACAAGCATTTCAATGCTCTTTACAACGAAATTACGGGGATAATAGTATATAACAACCTTCCTCTAGAGATTAACAACAATAATAACTACAAAATTTAGGTGAATTTGCGAAAAAATATTATATTAAATGGCACTCCTGTTTTACTCTGTACAGGAGTTTCTTGAACGTCCTCCTAATAGTTGAAATTATTTTCCAGCAAAAGTTGTTGAATGTGGTGCTTTTGTAAAATATTCTATTATGTAACTTCAAAACTTTCTGTATAAATGATTACTGCTCTTTTGTTTGTTTCATGTATTGCCCATGAAGCTATTCACGAAAGGTCAGATTCCTCGTCGGGCAGCTCCAAGAATTGACATTTTGAATTGTTTAAGCGTGTTTTTGGACTTCTGAGTGCGAGTTTGTGTTTTTTTAGTGTGCTTGTCGTGTTTTGAGTTATTCTATACTATTTCTTGTTTCTGTAGTTACCTATTTAAACATTATTTGTTGTAATTTTGTCTTATTTTATTTTGTTATTTGATGTTATGTTTGACATATACCAATTTATTCAACCAATGACTATGCAAATAACAATAAATCTTTTATTTTGCATAGCGATTTCTTCTATTTTCTATTTCAAATTTTTTATGCGTATTACTGCGTGATAAATCACCAATTTTTTTTTCTTTACAATCAGTCTCGTTTCAAATGTTATTTATAAGTTCTAAAACCACCTTATAATACGTTATTTTGTAATCTTAAGGTTTTATCAAGATTATTAAATTGACCAATAAAGTTAGAAAAATTGTATGAATAATTTTGTTGGGGATGTGATTCTCGAACATCACAGTATATTATTAAACAATTTTCTTGATCTAAATGGCTAATTCATTTCTTTTTGTTATATTTAATTTCATATCAATGCCAATTCTATTTTTGCTTTGTTTGCATAAAAACCTGCAGCACAGAATCAAATTAGAATACTTTTCCAAATAATAAAATAATATTTCTATTTCGTACTTAGTCCTCCTATACATATAAGTATACTTTTTTTGTTATGGTAGATTAGCAAGTAATCCAAAAACTATAGACAGTATCAGTTATCTCTATGTTTCATGACATACTGTACATAAACTAAGTAAGTTTGTATATTTGTTTATTCTTTAAACATGCTTAAATACGTGGGCAAATTGCAACAAAACTTGATACACATATGCCTTAAAAACCAGAGGAAAACACTGAGGAAGGAAGAATGAGAAATCCCTATCACAAATGTGGATGGAATTATAGTAAATACAAAATATGTAAATCCGTAATCACGCGGAAGTCTGGAACAGGGAAATCCGCCATATTTAATTTTCACGCAATATAACGCCTATTTGTTTACATATGTGCCGCTCTAACACTTGATCGATAATATCCTGAAAAATACATGAAAGGATGGTGATAAATAATATCAAAGGTATATTTAAAAACGTAAATTTGTGTAAACTTATGGAATAACTTAAGTGGGAAAATTGTTTGTTGAGGTCTAGAAGTTCCAGCTAAAATTGGACTTAAATTTTTAAAAAAATCTACCTGCATTTATAAGACTGAATTACTTTATTTGAATAGATTTTCCTCCGCTGCTCTCAGTTGACCTCAACCACTATGCAAATAATTTCCCCTTTCTCAGTTTGTGTACGAAATCCGGAATACGTTCAGCTCCGTGAGGAATTATGAATGGGATTTAGATCACAGCCCCTTTTCTAATGAAAGCTTCTGATCTCTTAAAGTCCATTACCAACTCGCTTTATCACAGTGTTTCTTCTTTCTCTCCCTACGACGAGTCTTTAAATTTCATTCGCTCTTTTTTTTAAGATGAGTTTATCATAAAATCTCTCGCTTTTTTTTCTTCTACCTCCCTGAAACGTGCCTTTAATAATTCTTATCCTTCATTACGACTTTTACATTTGTTGATCTCAATTGAAAATAAAAGTTTTAAACGGGAAAGAGTGAATTGTGCCAGCTAAATGTATAAACCTCGTAGAAAAACCCTCAAGAAACACATCTATGATCGAATTTTTTATACCGATTACTAGATTATTGCAATTTTTATTTCTTTAATGTACCGGTAGTATTTTTGTGCTCTTATAATAGAATTTTTATTCATTTTACTGAAAATATTTTTAGTCCTGCTGTGTTCCGAGAATAGTTTTTACTGCTCTGCAGGTACTGAGAGTATATTTGAGGTTCATATTGTGACGCTTTCGATGCCCGTTTAGTCATGTGTTGACCAAGAATTAAAAAAATATAAATATAATTTATAAATAAATACCCGGGAAACGCCGGATCCTCAGGTAGATTAGAATAAAAAAATGGTTGTACTACTAAATAATACAAAAAAATAGTGCTTATAATAAATCTCAATATGTGGTGGGTGTTTCGGTGAAAACTAAATTACAGTAATTGCTGTATAATATAAACGAAAATACATATCGGTAGTTCTTTTCATCACGAAACCTTGACAGAAACGTAAAAAAATTATGTTCAGGTGGAACAAAAATGTGGTCTGCGGTCACCAGGTGGCACACAGAAATGGCAGGGAAAAAAAGTCTGTCCGTCTCAAATTATGCTGCGGAACATCGAAATCTGTAATACGATAACAAGTAATTCCGATCTCCAAACGACAATTAGTATTCCAATATATTAAAATATTTAAATGACTTCCTCAGTTTCTCCAAACGCCAGTTTATCTAAAAAAAAATATCTAAACGACTCCCTCAGTCAAAAACACCGTTCCTTCTTTACTCTCCAAATGTTAATGATTCTTCAATTGTTTTGTAAGCCAAAGATAAGTGCCTCACCTCGGAAGACTTATGCCTGTCAAAGATAAATTTATTTCTCAAACCCGAATTTAGAACTTTTTCTGGGATATCGATCATTATATCGTGTTTATTGTAAGTAGCTCGAACATGAAGAAAATGACGTAAAATTTGGAAGAGATTAATGACCACATGAAAAGAAACACAAACATTTATTACTGTAGACCGCGAGCACTCTCTCTCTCTCTCTCTCTATTCCTGTATATTTACTGTGTATTTTCAGCAACATGCACTGCAGAAACAGACGGCGTCCGTCGTAAACAAAATGTACTGTGAGTGACAAATTTCTCATAAAAAAAGATAAAGAAATTTGGCAATCAGAAAAGTTGGGAACAATTATTTCTCTAGTACTTTATGACACCACTTAAGAAAAAAAAACCAAAGAAATGGAGCTTAATAAGTACGATCTGCATGGCTTTTTGATACCCATGGTATATTTCTATTATAAAACATTTAGAATTGTGTGTGAGCCTCTCAGAATGGGTAAAATTTAAACTGGATAACATTAGCTGTTTTTCTTAAGTTAGAAAAAAACTGTCACTGCCCTTCGTGGTGCTCCAAAAAAAAAATTAAAGTTTAACATGAATAGCCTGACACTTCTTGGAAAATTTTACAAAAAACGTTACGCTCTCTAATTTACAACTGTTTCAATCGGACAATGGGTGAACTTCAACAGACTCTTTGTTTTTTTTATATCGATTGCACAGCCTTGTACAACAGTGGCTAGGTACTTTTAGAAGAGCATGCATAATATTAAACTTATATGAAATTAAAAAACAAAACGACCAAATCTCAGACAAAAATAGAAGATTTCGTTCTCCCCTGTAGGACTTCATCAGTCGGGTTTGACTTCAAAAAATAAAAACATTAAATAACAATGTTACATTGAAAATAAAAAAATTAATGAAAAACTGGAAACTTTAATAACTTAGTTTGTATCGAAATAATGTTATTTTTCTAATTTTAATTACAATTTTGCTTTAATAATAATCATATTCCGTAGATCCTGTAAAGAAGCTAAGCTTCAAGGATGTGAAATGGGTCAGGGTGTACATTTATTACATTATTTTATTGTATAAAAGATAAATATACTTATAACAAATTTTTGTATTATAAACTAATTAATTAATTACTCTTCTCCGATTCTTCTATAAATTCCTTTATTGAATAGAAGGAGTGGCTAAGCAAAACTCCTGACCAAATGAAAACAAAAATAGGAAAGAGGGGAAGGGGGGAGGGAGAATAAACGTTGTATTATATTATTCAGTATTGCTTCTATTTTTGTGATTGGACATTTGGTTTTTTTTGTATATAATTTAGAGAAAAATAGACGGTTGGTGAACAATTAGGACTTAAGCAAAAGACGACTCTGTATGGAGTTTCAGACAAACCTTTAAGTATTTAGATCAGAATTATTTATTACGTCAAGAGTCTTGGGTAGCGCTCACTTTACCTTTTAAAAAAAAATCTCACCAAGAAGAAATTATTTTCATCAAAATAATAGCCGAACGAATGAAAAAACAATCACGAACCCAAATGATGAAGTTCTCAGAATTCTTCATGATTACTTTCAGATCTAGTTTGGTCCTGAATGGAGCGCGGGGTGCCAAAGGTGGCATCAGGTTTTCTTTAAGGCGATTATCATCAAAATTAGCCTTAATATCGAGTAGGGTAAAGTCATCCATCACTGACGCTGACTGACAAACTGATGTGTGATGAAGTCTAATACAATGAACCGCAAGTTTTGCTGAGGAATTGATGTGCTGTGTTCCTGGGGGCTTGGGGGTGTTTGACCCCACACAACTAGAGTTATTTCTGGAAAGTCTCTCTACCAGCTTCCGTTCTTCCAACAGTAAAGCAAACGCACTCTACAGAACTCTCAACAAAAAACACAAGAAACGGCCGTCGCTTAACATTTGCATGTCTCGTTAATTTAGATTGTCGAATACTACAACAGCAGTCAAGCTTCCATGGCATCAATTTCCTTGTAAATAGGAAATTACATAACAAAGTGGTAACATGGTGAATATTTCACTTCAAGAATCCTTACACTTACAAGACAGATTGTAATAAAATATATTCTTTTCTATTTATTTATTTACTAATGAAAGTTAATAATTCTAATAGATCATCATAGCCTATCTCTGGGGATTGAATTGGCAAAGAATTAATTTCCTTTTAATATATTCTCTACGCGGATGATACAAATATAATTATTGCAGATAAAAACTTAGATAATCTGATTAAGAAAGTAGACAACGCTCTGAATGGTCTAAATATTTGGTTTAACGTGAATAAATTATCCCTCAACCTAGATAAGACTAAGTTAGTTCAGTTTAGTGCTGATGCTAGTAATAGACCAGTAGACAAGTTATCAGCTAATACTTGAGCCTTTCCTCGGCCTTCGGATTGACGATAAATTAAAGTGGAATGACCATACATATAGATCTGCTTGCCGGAAACCTAAGTTCAGCTTGTTATTCTCTGAGAACACTAATGAAATACGTTGACAAAAAGTACGTCAAAATGGTTTATTTCGCGTATTTTCATTCAATTATGAGCCTATGGCGTCTCTAACTGCTCCAGGAGTAATGAAATATTTAAGTTGCAAAAGCGTGCAATTAGAATACTTTCTAGCACGAATTCTAGATCACGGAGTTGCAAACCTTTCTTCAAAAGTTTGCAAATACTTACTTTACCAAGCGTATATATTTATGAAATATTAAAGTTTGTAAAGCGAAACACTAATTTGTTTCAAACAAATGGCGAGTTTCATGAATACGCGACTAGAAATCGTTCAGCTCTAAGGTCGGACAAGCATCGCCCTTGTTCTCTCTACACCAGAAAAGTATTCACAATACCCCCGGGGATAATTTTATACAACAGCCTTCCTTCCTTCCGCCAGAGGTTAAAAATAGTAACTACAAAAGCTTCGTGAAGCAGAGTAAAACTATTCTTTTAAATGGCGCGTTTTACTCGGTACAGGATTTTCTTAATCGTCCTTCTAGTATTTAAATCAAGGTTCCTGCTGCAAGTGTTGAATGAGCTGCCAACCTTGTAAAATAGCACATCACATATCTTAAAATTTCTATTCAGTTTTTTCTGCTCTTTTGTTTGTTTGTTTCATGTATATAGCTGCTGCTGGAGCAAGGACAGTTTCCTGGTCCAAGTAGTCAAAACTCCATTGCGTGTTCCTCAGTGTGTGCTTGTTTGTGTTTCCCAGTGTGTGTCCGTGTTGTGTTTATATTGACTTTTGTCTATATACACTTTCTTTTACTAATTTATTTTAAGTTTATTTGTCTTTAATTATTTACTTTATTTTGTTCATTTTTAATGTATGACGTATCCTATTTCCTCAATCGAGGATTAATGGAAACAACAATAAATCTAAATCTATCTATCATTAAGTAAGGATTTTTCTTGCGAGTAAAATTTAGTAGAATATTGTTATTAATTTGAAAAATTAGACCCATTATCGGCTGGCCTGACTATATCATGACGAATTATCCGCTCCAAAAGTATTTTAAATGTTATGCTTAATAGTTGTATTGTATTTATTATTACTACAGGCGGGCATTTGTTCCGTGGTAACATTAAACTACAAAGATAAGTTGTTGATAAATTAAAAGAACAAAGATAAATTTCAGTGTTTCTAACTTCTTTTTGTAAAATTTAGTATTCTTAGAGAAAGCGTCTAGTACCCTTGCAGGGAAAGAATATTTTTCCACATCCGTTCTTTGGTCTCTTTCCTTTATTTTATAAATATGGTCGTATTTGGGGACAAATTGAGTTATACTTAACCGCTTTCCTTATTTCTGTCCAGAACGGTTTGTCCGTGTAAGCTTTGTGGTTCCCATTTAGTTTCAGCCCTACACAAAACCCCAACCAGTTGTTTTTTTATAAATATTATCCAGGGCATTGATGTTCTCCGCTCTGTAAGGATCCTAACTAATTCTATCTATCATAGGTCTTAACTAGAGAAGTGTAATCAGCTGCCTTGGCCAGTATTTTATTTTCTTCAGTATTCTGTTTAAACGACCTCCGACCCTACTGCGCTCCTAAGTTTCCGTGTTCGCCCCAGTTGAAGAAGCTACGGGGACAACCTTTCTAGCACGCGATGAAAAATAATTTTTACTGGCCAAGAAATTATGCATCCTGGATAGATAGATGGATATATGACGAATCTGTTTGATTGTGGAAGCAAGCAGATTCGTGTGAACACGAAGGTCCCACTGAGACCTCGCAGATAGCCGATTTTACAAAAAAAAAATTGCCCAATATTCAAATATTTAATTCAAAACTTTTAACCCAAGTATTTAGTGCAACTGTTCACCAAATATACAACCTGATAAAGGAAACGTGACTCATTTCTAGTAGACCGTTGAAAATATGTCACATGGGAGCATCTGGACGCCATTGGCAGCGAAGATTCGCCGTAGACAATCATACAGTCAAAAAAAAGGCAAATCCACGAGAAGTCATCCTAGTTCCAGATAATAAAAAAAAGCTGTAGTCTTGCGTACTTAACACGTACGCACACTTGTGAAGTAATCTCCTGGTACAAATTCATACACAGAAGAATTTTTTTCGTAAATTTTCATCATCTTGGTTGTTCGTTGAAATAATCTGCCCACATTACTTATGTATGACCCTACAGAAACACGCCAGGTAACAAACACTCAAATTTCTATTGGACGAAACAAAAGGTTAAATGGTTGTGTAGACAAATGCAATACAGAAATAGTTGCTTGTAGAACAGGTTCTGTTAGAACAAAAACGTGCTACATTGTGAAGCAAGTGATTGATATTGTGTCTTGTGTACATTTCAAATGAATTCTTTGTGTTGGTTTCTATTCATTGTTTAGAAGAAAATTTTCACTACGCTATTAAATTTCAAACAATTGTAAGAGAGATCTTTGTCCACGACTGTACACGGTGGGTCAGAGTGAAATAGATGGCTATTGAATGTTTAAATCCAATTAAAATATATATAAAAAATAATTTAATATTAAACGTTTTGTCGTTGCTTTTTTGATGATATTTCGAAATTATTTTACATTTCACTCTATCAATTTTTTTAAAAAAACATGTGGGTAACTCATACACTCTTACCAAACTCGTAATCGAAAACAGAATAGAATGTATTTGTCTATTGTTGGCTACCTGTTTCCGGTAAAAGTTATACTAAGGATGGACGTGCAGATCCTGAAAGGTCAAAACTCATATTAAAAGTTTTGATTATTTCCGGTAAACTCTTGATTTAAAATACGTGTATTTTGGATGATAAAACGACTGTTATTCACACTTTTGTTATTATTTTCCGTAGAACGCATCAATGGACAGAGCTGTGGTTATTTTTTCCAAAGGTTTCGTCAGTATAATATGACATCCCGCCTCTTATTAAACATTTCGAAAACTTTCAACTTTTGGACTATAAGCTAGAATATTACACACAGAATTCCTGAACATGTCAACGAATTTGCTAGTATTCAAAATTTAATTGATTATTGAACATTGCAATAATACCAACAAAATTTGATAATTTTAAAAGAAGGAAATATCAGTGAATATCCTGGTGAAGTAGTTATGTTCAATGCAATAAAAATATTTCTGTTATCACATTATTTATAAATAGAACCGAATTATTTAATTAATTTAGACATAGTCAAAAATGTAAGTTTGTATTATTTATATATTTCAACTAAATTTGTTTCAGAACTGAATAATTTATATTTTAACGAAATTAATAACAATTCATAGTTATAATTTGTGAAAAAAAATCGTCAACACCAAAAGAAGTTTGATTATTTATATTTTACCCGAAGTATACCCATAAATTGTAGACGAAACGTCTTATTTAAACTGTTTAATAATGCAGAGCTTATCTGAATTTTTGGCTATTCTGAATTTTACAAATGTCAGATTATGTGTGCCAAATTTGCTAATGATTTTCTGTTTATTCCTATTTGTTGATTTATTTTTTTAAAAAATCCAACGAAAAGTAACTATTTCGTGACTTTCAATAAGTGTTGTTTAAACAAACAATTATTTGTTAAGGCCAGATGATTTTATAATTTTACTTTCAGATATCTATGTTAAGAATTTATGAAATTTTATCGTAAAACAATAAAAATGAAATCATTGAGAAAGTAATCTAAAGATACACGATATTTGTTAACCAAGATTATTAAGATATAAAAAAATTGATAGAAATAATTATAATATTAAAATTTTACATAAACAAACAAACAACCTCAAGAAAGCGTTGAGATTTCAAGGTATTTTAGATCATTAATAAAGGTTGGGTTATTAGGAAAAAATTTAGGACTGGCTTGACTTTAAATCTGAATACTTATCGAGGTTATTAAATTGGAGAAGACGTCTATTACAATTATATAGATATGAAGAACGTAGAAGATTCAATTTAAGGAAAATGGAGCATTTTTTTCTTTGAAATTCTAGATTGTTTTCTTAGATTGAAAAAGTTCTAGTGTGAGGCCATACAAGAACGATGTTTGTAGTAAATTTTCCTTAAAATATTTTACCGTAACGAAATAGAAACCGATAGACTGAGAAATTTATCATTTCCAAAATTTAAAAATGTGTATAATTAAATAATAAGTAGCTATTTTGTGGCAATATGAAAAATATCAGAGTGTAATTTGTCTTAGAAATTATTTATCTGTCTTGTGATAAATTGTCAGCGAAGGATTCCAGTAAATTTTATTCCGTACAGAATTCCGAGAAAAACCATTTTTGCCCTGCAATTATATTTCGAACGTCTTTGATTTCCTGTTATTTTCATATTAAGATTTCTAACTGCGAATTCGAGAAATGTTTTGTGTAGAAACAGAAATCTGTAATACAATTTATCCGCACTAAAAGACATTTCATTTCCTTTGTGAAAAGCTTCATGTTTCACGTACATCCAAACCATCAAGTGGTATTTATTCTGCATAAACCTAATTTTGTGTGCCACTCGTGTGCACACGATTGCTTCTGTATGGGTATCGTTTTTTTAAGCAAGCACGTAAAAAAAATAGTCTTCGTGAACAGCAGGAAAGAAGTAAACGGTTTTGTTGCGAAACAGAATTGCTGTGAATTGTAAGAAATTGCCTTCTGTGGTCAAATACCGTTTCAAAATTCAATGAAGTGAAAGATGTGCCGTAACTTATCTCATTCCACAAGATCATAAATAATTAAAATCCTTCTTCAATGTGATTATTGTTGATTTCCCAATGATATTTCTGTCTTTCGCAGTGAATGTGGCTGTCAGATATTGTGTTGTAATTATTCCGTTTTCTCCAGAAATTTTTGTAGATGTTCTGGACTCTTAATGTCTTTCTCTAAAAGGACATGTGAGGATTCGGATATAATTTTGAAGAGTCGAATTAGTAAAAATGAAATTTCACCAATATTTTGACAAAACCTTAAAATTTGGAAATGGACAGGAAATATTATTAAAAGAAAGAAGGATGAAGAAGGAAGAAATTAATTATAGGCGATGAAAATATTTTATTTTCCTCAAACAAATAATAAATGCCTACTATCGTCGTATTTTTACAACAAAATATCTGATAGCCACATTCACTGCATTTTAATTAATTAAGGTCTGATGCAACCTTCCATGCTAACCTATCTTGCGACAGCCTTTTCATTTCCTCATAACTAGCACATCCCACATCATCCCTAATCTGCTTAGCGTTTTTTTATCCTTGGCCTCTCTCTTCTGCTCTTACCCCACACACTTCCTTTAATGCTAATTTTACAAGACCCTCATGTCTTAAAACGTGGCCTATTAATCTATCCCTTCCCTTGGTCAACGTCTTCCATATTGTTCGCTCTTCCCCTATTCTGTTTAGAATTTCCTCGTTAGTGATTCTATACAGAATTTTCAGAATTTGCCTATAGCACCACATTTCAAAGGCTTCTATTCTTGTCAATCATGTATAAATCAAACATTTGATTCAAGTGCCTAAAAGTGCGTGTTGTATTGCCTCCGGCATCCTTCCCCTCTCCCCCCTCTCCCTCCAAAAAAAGAAGAAGAACCAGAAGACGTCGCTGTATTGAATTAGAAATCAAACGACGGGGGCAGTGCGTGGCCTAATGCACACATACGCGACAAGAACAACAACCTTCCAGCACGCCACGACAAGAGATACAAGGGGATTTGAATTTTTATAGAGTGATTATGAGCTGGAATATGCAAAACGTATTTGTATAAAACGCCTATAAACACACGCAGCGAAGGCGGAAGAGCGATACGTGGCCGGTTATATCAAGTAGCACCACGGAGGCCCAAATAAATTATCAACAAGCAGAAACGTGATACACAAAGACAAAATACTACGAGTAAAGCGTGAACATCCAACACCAAAATTAAGCAAGTCACCTGCCAAAAAATTACTATTTAAACTTTCATAGGGTTTTATTAAAACGGTTAGGAAAAGTAATATATTATGTATTTATTCACAATTTAATTTTTATAGCCCAGAATAACTGCGGGGCTCACCTGATCATGTCGGGAATGCCTCGCACTCTCTCTGGGTATTTTTTTTATCAAAGTTCTCATATGCCGAGACACCTTCACCTATTTTAGGAGGTATATGTACTGGGGTCTAAGACCTTGGGCATATGGCAAGAGTTGTCCGCTGATCCCATTGGATCAGTCGGCCAATTGCCTCCTGAAATTGGTGGAGACACGGAGAAGGGAATGCTGCGTCCCCACAGCAAACTCGTCTCCCGTCATTCGGAAGGGCGTGAGAATAGTACCTAGCAATGCCCGACCTACCTGATGCAGGTTTTCTAGGGTTTTCCCTGCATCTCTTTAGGTGAAACACCACGAGGGTAGGATCCTTAAACCATAGCCCGGGGGCCCTAGTCATTCCTTGGCTACCTTGCTCTACCTTCCGCATCCCCCCTTTTCAATTCCCTTCCTATGCTATTAAAGGGGAGTTGCCTGTTTCAGGATCACCCTCATGTAGCCTGTTACCCAAAAAAAAACAATTTAATTTTGAATAAAAGACATTGAAGATTATTATGGGCAATGGATGTTTCTTTCAGGACTTACGGGGATACTAAATACACAAGGTTGTGGATGTCCTGGGACCATTTTCGTTAAAGAGTACCAACACATCGATATCCTCATTCGATATGCGTGTACGACCCGAGATCTTCCATTTGCAGTTGCAACCGCCTTCTAAGAATTTTCGATGCCTACTGGTAAATCTGCTTCTTAAACTGGCAAAAAAGCACTTCAACAATATACTCTAATTTAGCCGAATTTGCACTCGCACCTAGATTTATTTCGTACAAATCTTTGAGCAGTGAGCGATGACCACACGGAGCACTTTCATCGGGAGATTTCAGCTACGGAAAACAGATATCAAGGAAAATGTAATTCTAATATGCTAGCCGATTATAGCTGGAGCATTAAGAGGGTTGTTCCTGAGGCAAAATATGCTACAAATCGCCGTATCTTACTTTAGAAGCGAGTATATTGTGAATAAAGCATTTAGAAATGAAATGTCTCGAAAACCTTGCGCAAGGGGGAAAATCAGATTTAATATTTTAAATAAGGGGAAAATGCACACATTTAACTTTAAGAGCCCAAAAAAAAATTACTTCCTCAGTGTAATCTGTCAATAGTCAATAGTCACCTATTTTATTCTGTAGATCAGTTATCATATTTATTATCGACGTTGATTAAAATTTCAAAATATTTACCCATAGTTTTCGTTTTCCGATACACCTTATTTTCAAAGTAATTTTATAAGGTAAAAAAATATTGAATGCAAGTAAGTATACATTTTTAAATATACAGTTATGATTGGCAAGAGTCATTTACACAGGTGGGACTCGCTCTAGTGACAAGACGATCTCGGGTTTCCTTGAACTACTACATCACTTTGCATCTGTCGATATCGTTTATAGTAGTCAAACGCTATAGAAAGTGTAGAATACCACAATTAAGCGGGTTTTTTTTAAGGACGAGATACGTAACATTTCCAACGCTAATTAGGCTTTACGAATAAACAACTTGAAACATGGGACGATGGCGAAGTTGATCAAAAATGTATTTTTTTTTTCGATATACATATTTTATATATCACAAAGAATACTTATTGTATTAAAAAAATTACTGAATATGGACGTTTTAGTTCCTTTGTAAGTCGCAGCGTTGTTGCTAAACTAACAAGGCCTGAATGTCAGAGTGGGGGCAGCCCGGGGGTTACCAGCGGCGTTGTCCCCCCATTCATTATCACTCATCGGAAATCCGGGGGATGGATGGACACGGGGAGCTTTCGGGATGATGGAGGCCACGTGGACAGGACCTGGTGGTTCCCACCGTTTTACAAACCAAATGTTGGCACCCCGAGGGATCAGATGCGGCCTTTCACGTATGCCACGCTCGCTCAAGGTACAAATCAATTATAAAAATAGATTGTCTAAAACAAAGCTGAGAGATAGCCTTACGGTCTTCAAAATTAGCAGGAAATAAAATATAGAGAGACCAGAGGTGTACTCATAGTGAAGACAGAGCTCCTTTTTATCTTTCCTTAAATCTTGACCAAAGATACAAATGAAGCTGAACACAGCAGGTTTTGGACCATTTAGTCAAATATTACAACATAAACAATTAAATTTAGTACAGATCTTGAAATATCTCCACGTCACACCATCAATTGCTTTGATGCAACGTCTTTCCGATTTTTCTGGAAATATGCTTAGAGAGAACGAGGAACGAGTAACACTGATCTAATTGGAGCACTCTATACAAAATAATTCACAAATTTTAGTAACAAGAAAAAATTAAATTTCAACATAAAGTAATTATTAATTAATTATAGGGGAAAAAACAGAGAAAATCAGTTTACTGTCAGTTGGATTAAGTACATTATGTCATTTCACTCGTGGCATCTCCCCCAGAGAACTAAATTAGATTGCTGCTCCGTCACACAATAATAGTGTGTTACAAAACGAATAATCCGATTTTTTTAAAAAAAATCGTAACTATTGAGGTTTTAACAAAATGTTACTGGACAATTTACTGTTTAAAAAGAGGAAACTCCCGTATCACGTGGTTTTTAATTGATAGGTTTCCTCGACGATTGATCGAAAATGGACAAAATGATTCAGACTTACATCACTGGATTCCAAGATCTATATGAGGTTTTGATTTTAAGGTTGATGAAGCACTGTTAACTATGGTCGAACTGCGGAACCGTGGAAGAAGAATTTCAATATCACACAGGTGTTCAATTGTTATTATTATAAATTCAATCTTAATTTTATTTGTTCATTGTTTTCCATAATTATATTTGTCAAATTTTTTTCTGTTTTCAAAACATCTTTACAATGATGTAAGCACCTAATATGGTTAAAAATAATGGAAAAAACGAGATAGAAACCAGAATTCTATTCGTTAACACGGAGTTGAAATATAAGACAGCTAACGCAAAATGGCGAACCAGTTTCAAAAAATCATAATCCTTAATGAATAATTTATAAAAATAAAAAAATAGAAACAACTTAAAAACCTTGTTGAGTTTTCCAATTTGTGATAAGAAAAAATTGCACAATAGTGATCAGCTCCTCTTAACTTACGTGATATTATCGCCTGATTTCCACAAGTTGGAACTCATGCTGTATTTTACATGTGGACTGACAATTGAACAAATAAAATTGATCAAAAATTGAAGGCTGACTAACGGCTTATTTCACCTAAAACTTAATTTAAAAAAAACGGTCAGTCTATACAACTCTTAAAAAGTATTAAAATAATTCCAGTTTACATCGTTACATAAAAAGTAACATATTTGTAACAAAAAATTCCGTCAACATTAACACTCAAGAAAATTGGAAGGAAAATGTATTTCCTCAATCAGCTCTCATGCTGTGAAGTTTTACTTAAAAATATTTTATATCAACATTTTGAATCGCGGTAAAATATTGATCGGTTAATTCATTTAATTAACCTACTTTAGGAGAATTGGTTATGTTTATTTATTTTTGCGAGTACCTGAGGGGCATACGACTTAGGTGAGGGTGAGGATTGACAGGTAGAGAACTGATTTATGGAGGATTAATGAGGATGTGACATGATGGTAGAGTGGGTTAGGGTGATCAGGGGGAAGGAAGGATGAGGTCAATCGGAAGTTTTCTTTTGAGGCTAGGGGAGCGTGGAGGAGGTATGTGGAGGAGGATTGTTGTGAAATTGCTGGATCGTGGGGGGTTTTGGGTGGTTGAGTGCGCTTTTGATTAGGTTTGTTATGGATTTGGAGATTACTGAGTTTACATTGGGAATTTTGATGTTTTTTATGGATGACGGAATTTCTTAGGTACCAGCCAGGGAGAGTTTGTGATGGTGCGTAGTATTGTGTTTTGTTTGGTTTGAATTTTGGTTGAATGGGTTTTGGCTGTTGTTCCCCATATGGAGGAGGCATAGGACCAGGTGGGTTGTATAATGGAGAGGTATATGAGGCGTTTTGTGCTGCTGGTGGAGACAGGGGATTTTCGTTCAGTTTCTTTCAAGGCATACTTTTCTAGTATCCCTAAGATAGTTGTACATTGAATATCCGTAATCCGAGCTGCATTGCACTGCAGTGTCAGATTTAGGAATCGTCGCCTTGAAGAAGAATGCGCCAAAAGCGGTGGGTGCGTGATTCCTCGCCGACTGCAGCCGGAAGTCACGCGATTGTAGGGCCAGTGCGCTGCATAGTAATTAACTAAAAACATATTATGTCTTCCTACGCTCTATCAGATAGCACTTCCAATACACTCTAATTCAAGTGTACTCACACCCCGTTAAAGCAGACAACTTCTTTAACGTCTTAAATGAAAAGGTATATTCTACAGACATAAAAGTTTAACAAGAACCGAGAAAAAAAGGTTGATATCCTGATCGAGAGAAAAGTGTTTCAGCGCAACATTGTTTTTTAACATTTCTACTTCCATATCTGGGAATCTGGAAGTCAAGAAATATTTCCCGAAGGTTCAGCGGCGTCAGGAAGGCGGACGAGAAGAGCGGAGAACGTGAACCGAATGGACGCCAGATTGCATACAGAAGTCTGTAAGCTGAGTGACAAAATTCTGAGAAGCAGTAATTTAGTACCGACCTGAAACACGAGCGCGAAAAATTTCCACGTGATCTGGGAGTGAAATGTTAAGAAGCATACGGAAGCCGAGAAAGCGAACTATCAGTCGAATGCAGAAACAGCTCATGAAATGAGAGGTAAATAAGTTATTTATCGAAATCCGAAGAGAAAAGGTTCTCGCCTTGAGATCCATCAGCAGCAGCAGCAGACGATCACTGCAGCCATCTCGAATCCATCGACAGTCTGGAATTCCAAATCAGCCACTTCATCATTTGGTCCATCAAAAGACTGCCGCTTGATCTACCTCGAGGCAAACGGAATGGCGAGGAAGCTGCCTAAATTTACATACGATTATCCAGTCTGCTGATTGTAGAGAAAAAGGGTAAGTGCAGTCATGGATATTATATAGAGTGAGCCAACCCACTGTGGTGAAGCGATCAGCGTCACAGAGGTCCGAGGTGAAAACTGGAGGAGAATAGACACACCGATCACTCATTCCGGAATGTGAAATATAAGATGACAGTCTGGCAGTAGGTAAGCCAAAGTCCTAAACAGGCTGAAGCTAAAAAAAAAATTATAGTGAAGAGCACAGTCACAACAGTCAGTCGCAGACGATAGAAAATCATGTGTCACCTTCTGGAACAATTCACATCAACTTTCAACGAATAGAATTTTAAAACACATCAGTCAGATTAACCGCGACGTAAATTTACCAGAAAATAACAACGCGCTGTCTCAATAAATAATTAATCTGTGAGAGAAGTGAAATATTTTGGCCATTAAGAAAGAGAAAACTATTGAATTCAAGCTTAGCTATAAAACACAAAATAAGAAGAACACTACGAAAGAATGTAATTATTATTTCAGATCTGGAAGAATTAGACTTGCAGCTTTTGAAAATGTGGATCTACAGAAAAAATTGTAGACAGAATCAACTGATACATCAAAGAAGTTTAAAAAAGGAAAACACTTCTTCACAGACGCACACTGATAAGAAAGCGAACCCAGTTGGAAGGACACCAATATTGTTAAACTCAGGAATGGAAAGCATTGGCGGCAAGAATACTAGAGAAAGACCTTGATCACGGTCCACGGACCAAATAATTAGAAATTTCAAAAAATTGGGATCTTTGAGCTGTAGAGACTGGTCCAGGAGAGAGCAAGAATGAGAAGTAGAACAAAGAAATTACTAGACTGATAACAATGCAAACAAAATAAACTGAAAATGTTGTGCATGGAACGTACAACTACTTAGGTAAAAAGATTCTCCCCAATCTTGTAGTTATACAAATAGAAGGATGCGAAAAATTTTATGCGTGGACAATTATTGGAATAAAAAGCTCAAAGTGGTGACTTTCGTAGAAATGTATAAACAGGAAAAATAACGCAAGTCTATGAAATTAATTTAGAATAAATTAACGAACCAATAGCCTTACTTCATCCTCGATATTTAATAGATGCCTTATAAGTCAATTGAATTGAGTTAGGACAGGACAAAAGATTCTTCAGAGGCTTCACTTACGATAATGTCAGAATTAAGTTTCCACGAATTCTAGGTAACGAAGCCGGATATGTTTCTCCTGATCAAAATTTGATCTGATGCATTGCCGCGGATTCCACACAACACGAAACACAAAACAGCCAAAGGAATAAGCAGGGTTGCAGCGCATTTGGACGTAATTCAGTTGTAATCGAATCTAATTTGCCGCTGTATGGAAGTGAAGTGCAAAGCTTGTGGGAACGCAGAATTAAAGGAACAATGAGTTCTTTTGACGTTGATATGTGAAATGAAGATGGAATACAAAACGACACAGAAAACGAAAAATTGAAAAACTCAAGACAAATGGGATGAGTCTTCTCTATAGATGAGATCGGTTGATAAAGAATTTAGAGTAATTAATACAAGGACTGTTTTATATTTCTTTAAAAAATAACACAGTTTACACATATTTTATTATCAACCATTACCTCTATTCCTTAGGAAACCAGATGAACCATCGTCACTTTGTTCATTTTTTTTCCTTTTGTTAGAGCGTTTCAAAATGTTCAAAACAATTCAGATTAGTGATTCGACGCTTGAATGTAAGGAATATTATGCTAGAAAATTGTGTGAGGTGTATGGGGAAGCAATAATGAGTTATGGAATGGAAAAGATGCGGATTATACGGTCGTGAATACGTGCACGATGAGCCGTGGATGCAGAATTCGATTTTATTACTGAATGTATCAGGCAAACAATGTTTTTTTTTCACAGAAACATCGGTACCTTAAAAAGAGTTTTCGTGTGAACACGCATTGTGAAAAGTAGGTAACATTGAAGAAAATTATTCACAAAGTATTTCTTATAATGGGTGCTACTTCATCGTTGAGAAAAATGATTGAGAAGAACGGATATGTAAGAAATACGTGAATATAGAGTAGTTATACCTCAAGATAAATTGAAAATCGTATATGAGATGCATAGCAGTAGAATGGAATCATGGGGGGAACTCACTCTTGGAGTTATACAGTCGTAACGTTACTATAATTCATAAAAAAACATCATTATATTATTACGAACGGGACATACGGACTGCTAAAAATTAAATATTTTCAGGACAGTTGTGACAATATCAAGTTGCCGTAACAAAGTTCAAGTTAAGTAATTCCGGTGAACTCCATTTACAACACTGAACGAATTCATAAAATTTGTTGTATCGTTCTTTAATAAATAAAATATCCTACAGTGAATAGTGATCACTTGAGTATTCAATAATGCAAAATTTTCTGCAACATCCTTTGGTAAAATTTCAAAGAGAATAGTTTGTGATATTTTAAACAAGCTTCGGCACGGCGTTGAAACATTCGTATTTAAATGTAACATGCCTAAGTTAATAAACGCCTGCTTGGACAGAGTTCACACATCTGACTAAGCGTTTAAATACGTTTATTATTGCTAAATTAGTTTAAACTTGGCGGACATTCACCAGCAACGAAAATGATTACGGAAGTCATATGGAAGTGATAACAAAAAAACCACGGTTTGCTGTTGACTGATCGATAAGGCCACAGACGTATCCCATAGTTCAAGTTGCAAGCCTGCATGAAAAATCGTATCTCAAAAGTATACGCAAGATGTGTACCGCGTTTGTTTTGCAACCGTGTGGTTGTTTCAATTGTCGGTTTTGAGCTTCCTTTTTGAAATTGTAGTGAGTTTATTACGTCGATGCATGTCTGTTGATGAAACATTATTCTACACCGCAGACAATTTAACAGTGGACAGGCAAACCTGTTACTAAGAAACCCAATGGGCCCCGAAGGTTCTTGTCACCCTTTTGGGAATGTACGTGGAAGTTTATAGATAGATAACAATCAATAAGGACTAACAATAAATTAATACTTTCATGCGTCGATATTATTTTTGGGGTTAACAGGCTACATGAAGGTGATCCTGAAACAGGCAACTCCCCTTTAATAGCATAGGAAGGGAATTGAAAAGGGGGGATGCGGAAGGTAGAGCAAGGTAGCCAAGGGTTAACTAGAGCCCCCGGGCTGTGGTTTAAGGATCCTACCCGGTGTTTCACCTAAAGAGATGCAGGGAAAACCCTAGAAAACCTGCATCAGGTAGGTCGGGCATTGGGTACTATTCTCACGCCCTTCCGAATGACGGGAGACGAGTCTGCTGTGGGGACGCAGCATTCCCTTCTCCGTGTCTCCACCAGTTTCAGGAGGCAGTTGGCCGACTGATCCAATGGGATCAGCGGACAACTCTTGCCATATGCCCAAGGTCTTTGACCCCGGTACATATACCTCCTAAAAAAGGTGAAGGTGTCTCGGCATATGAGAACTTTGATAAAAAGTACCCAGAGAGAGTCTATAAATAAATAAAATACGTTTTCGACAATTTGTCTTCATATGACTTTTTTCTGCTTGTTTATCTGGTAATAAATACATTCCGGTCAACACCATTGCCAAAACAATAACGTATTTTGAAGACCTTCTGGAATCTTACATTTTTAAAAACATTTTAGAAACGCCCAGCGAATTATAACGATATGAGAATGAGAAATAAAAATTTAGCAATCCGATATTATGTTTCCTACTGTTTTTTAAGAACTTACTTATCAGCTTCTTATTGAAATTACGGTGATAAATAAAAATGAGTTGGATCATTCTTTAAATAAAACCAACCTAAATAAATATATTCCCGTTTCCCACGAAGTTTATTCTCAGAACAGGGGGAAAAAAAATCGAATGTCATCACAGGTATTTTAGTTAGACTTGTTCTCAATCGAATTTCTGTAAAAGTAATAAGAAATCTGTCGAAAAGAAATGTAAGGCATAATGCAAAGACGGGAAATAAAATTCCACGAACCAGTTCCACGACTACATTGATACAATAAACATAAAAAAACACTGTGAATGCAAGGCAAACTGAATACTTACGAAGTTTACTTTACGAATAAAGAAAATTGTATCTTTAATATAGACATGAGCATAAAAAAAACACGGCGCATAAAAGTATTGATAATTACGAGAAAGGAATAACCGGAAGATATGTGTGGGGAAAAACAGGAAATCCAGCCATTTTATCTCAAGGACAGGAAAGCTGCTACAAAAACAATTTATATTGCAAGATACGTACAAAATATCAAGTTAAAATAGTTACCAACGAAAATTTTCATACAAAACGCAGGAAATCAAGAGAGTAAAACTAACAAATATAAAAATATTAAAACTCAAAAATTTACAATCTAAATGCATCTTGTGGATATTGAAACTAATAGATATAAATATTGAGAAAATTAAAAGGAGTAAACGTTGGAAACATACATTTGTTATTTAAAATAGGCAAACAAATAGTAAATGTGGTGCAACTTGGATGAAGAAACTGAATAGTTAATAAAGAACAGTAATGTGGACTTAGTCACATGTCTTAAAATAAATGTGGGGACGTAGCCAACCATCAGAAGGTGTAAACACCTCTTAGGACTTGTGATGATGATGATGATGGCGCAATCAAGAGTTGCATGGGAAAAAATATTACCTTGGATTGGGAGGAAAAATTACAGTAAAGAGTTTCAGATATTTTTCATGCATGTGGCAAAAACAAATATGTTCCAGTCCACAAACACCTTCTGAGAGCGTTAAGTGTATTTGAAAGCGATAGATATCTTCTGCATGAATCCCACGCGTGTCAATGACGACGACGACGACGATGGGAATGAAATCGTTACCGCGTCAACATCACGACGTATAGAAAAGCAACTTGGTGCGGTCATCGACCTGGGGAGACATTGGCTGGTGACTACTGAGCTTTCCACTAAGGAATTATTCAACAATAGTACGTTGTAAGATCGTCTTTGGTTTCTTCTTGCATCGAAGCAATCGAAGGGGAAGTACCTAAACACTGCCCAATATTTGTATAAATTCCTCTCGAGTTTCCAACCGGGTCAAAGATTTTAACAGTGACGTTTCGATGGCTTGCTCTGCCATCATCTTCAGACTGAAGTGTCAAATTCGATGAGTGTAAGCATTTATATATATTTGAGGCAAGTCTGTGCAAGCACAAATCGCCTGTGATTGGATAGATGTGGACGCGGGAGCGAGGGCGTCTCCCATTGGTCCACTTGCTTCGTCATGCTCTAGTCTCTCTTTGACCCGGTTGGAAACTCGAGAGGAATTTATACATGCCATTCACCGGGAAAGACCTCGTACTTTAATACTGCCCAATATTATTTTCCAGCTTATTCACGCCTATTCACGTCATCAGCGCCACACAAACACGCTTGCATTTAGATTGGATTTTTTGATATCTTCTGGTGTATCGTGCCTCTGACAGGACAAGTACTTACTTGGGCTACGTGACTTAGGACCTGTGCGTGCCGAATCCCACCCTCACTGTGACAGTGCTTTATGATCTGTCAGTCTCAGTGTGGTCAGTCGTCAATCTTTCTTGCTGTTTCCTCTCTAATGTCGGACTGGATGGTTATTTCCGACCACGGAGCCAGGTTTAACAATCCCGACTTCCACTATTTTTTACTGAGCTTTATAACATTGCAATAAAAAGTGATTTATAATTTCACGCTCTATACAACAATCAGTATAGATTTTTTTTTGGAAATGTCAATTTTAATTATGTATTTGGTCAACGACCCTTTAAGTCACAAAAGAAATACATCTACTGATAAAGGGAATCATTAATAATTACTAACTGACAACTAAAAATGCAAGTAGGTGTGCATTTAAACCACATTACGCATCTATTAAGAAATTAATTCTACCTCATTGAATTCTTCATTTATTAAACAATGATGTTCGATGATTCCCTCTCATCTTCTTCCAGATCGTATGGATTACCTACCTACGTTAATTTATATAACCCTATTATCTTATATAACTATCTCATTCTACCCTGGAATATCGTCGTCATATCACAGCCAATACAATTAACTCTCTCTCCCTCTCTCTCGTTTATATAACGAAAACGTTGGATTTCCTTTCTTCTCTTAAACAAGTCGTCTTTATATAAAGGAAAATCCAACCAATAACAGGCACCGTAATATGTTCAGATTATAAATGAATTGATGGAATTGTCTGGAAAATATTGGGGAATTTGTTATTAGTCTACTTCTACGAACACATTATTATTATTAATCACATACAAATGGAAGAGTTCTCGGAAGTTACAGTGAGGTCGTAATATGAATACATTTCATTTGTTCTAAAAGAAAAAACGTATATTAAAAGAGAGGAAACATTTTTTGAGGGGAAAAGGGCGGCATACGCAGTTTCAAAATACAGGGGTAAAAATACACTAATATATTCTATATTAAGAACTGCCCTTTCATATAGTTGATAGGTCATTCGCATTAACGAATTGGAAAATATGAATCCATAA
Organism: Eucriotettix oculatus; assembly: GCA_034510155.1. Lineage (NCBI taxonomy): Eukaryota > Metazoa > Arthropoda > Insecta > Orthoptera > Tetrigidae > Eucriotettix > Eucriotettix oculatus. The sequence continues at coordinate 69,167,231 of CM067381.1, read as the reverse complement.
ATAAACTGAACTATAAAGAATAAAATTTGACTGATAAACAATAGCAGGAACAATATGTTATTTCCAATAAATTTATGATCCACACGAATTATAAGGACTTGATAGAAATGGAACAGAATACAGGATAATTATAATATCCATCAAATATTTATTTATAGGTAAAATGATTTAACATAACATAAAAAATAATACACTACGAAGACAAACACTTAAAGTTTCTTTGTACGTAATTCCTGGAAGTTAATTTGGAAAAACCGCCGACAGGGGCACCATCGACAGTAGTTGATGAAAATCTTACCGTTCACGATTTCGCAAATTGACTTGAAGGCACTACGAAAAAAGCTTTGAGATTCCTCCCTTTCTCGTACATATTGGATTAATCAGCCAACTGCCTCCTAAAACTGGTGGAGACACGGAAAAGGGAATGCTGGGACTCCACGGCAAACTCGTCTCCCGTCATTCGGAGGTTTTCCCTGCATTTCTTTTAGGTGTAACATCGGGTAGGATCCTGGGGCCCTTGTCAACCCTTGGCTACCTTTCTCTACCTTTTAAATTCCCTTCCTGTGCTGTTAAACGGGAGATGCCTGTTACTCAAATAAAATACTGCATCATTTGTTCCTTTATGTTAAGAAATTTATCAATCCCGATTTTTTATAATGTCTTAAATAAATTTTATAATTGCCATAGTCACAGTTAAAACTACACATAATTTATAAAGAGTTGCCCTACATAATTGTACTTGACATTTTTAAATGATAAAATACCGTAATAATATATAAAGATCCGCTACAATCATACGACCTTAGAGGAGCCAGATAGCAAAAGTAGCATCAAAATTTCATTATTAATTTTTTTTATTTACGAAATTTGAACCAATAATTCCACATAATTAAATGTATTATAATTTTATAGGTTTCTAAAGAGTATATGAATAAACCAGCCAAATTTGTCAGCAATATATAGACTTTAATAAAACAAAAATTATAACATATTTACGAAAATTTGGCACACACAGGGTAAGGCACACACTTTTAGAAATCATCTTCAAAAGATTGAATTTTTGTACTGATATTTCCAGAAATAAATTATAATCGGACTTGTAAATTATTTATATTTGCACCTGAAGAGATTCCAAGGAAGAACGACGATATGCCACGCACATTTTTGTTTTATTATTACACTTTTTTTATCTTTTATAATGCATTTATGAGAAATTTATAATTCAATGAAGTCAGATAAATATATCAATACCTTAAGAGGATCTAGTGTAAAGACAAAACGTCGTGTTCTTTTAAATATGTCTTTTTTATACTGAAATTCGTCCTTACGCCGGGAAATGAATAATGTCAGGAGTGGTGAATCTTTTTGTTTGAATCTGTGTGCTGTTTAAGTTGATAGAGACCTGGAGAATCAATGCAAAGCTCGGAGAAGGAGAAACAGCAGCAGCAGAATGGCCGTGGTCATTGTTTGCGATCGCCCCGTGACACGTGAGCACGTGGAATACAAACGTGAATGGCGGACCCTTCACACCAAAGCGGCACACGTGCGCACAAATTAGACCTGCTTCTAAATCTACTTTCTAAGGAGCGGAGCCATTATGCAGTTCCATTTCAAACACCAACAATAGCTGAACCAATTAGCCTGTGGATATTTCGGATCAGTTATAAAAATTATGGAAAGAACTTCCAGCTGGGGAATTTATAGCCTACAGTTATGACTTACTAGGGACTTCCTTTGATTTCCTGAAACTATTTCTTCAAATCGATTACTATCGTATACTAATCTACTAATGATTGTAAGTCATTAATTAGACTGTTATCACGCTGATCATTGGGACAGATACGATAAATGGTGGCGGATTGTTCGGGAAATACCTCAGCAGGTCAATCTTGTGTCCTGCATTTAGAAGATCAACGCCCTATGGGAACGATACCAAGATACAATAGTGATGGTTCCACAGCCACGTCTGGAACGAATTTTCAACCAACGGTTAGTTAGAATCCTATTCGTGAACCATCGTTGTAAGGAAAGACCACAAGACCTGCCCATCACCGAAACTCCATAGTATTCTTGGAGTTTTTCCCGATAGAAATATTCTGGAGATAAAATTCCCTAAAATTTATAAATCATGCTAACAAATAAGGGAAGTACTGAATCGTCAGGAATTAACATCTTACCCTGGATTATTCGAGTAACAACGAATTTGTTCTACGCATATGACCGTCTCCAGAATAAAACTGCGACATTGATTGGAATTTGAATTGAAGTTTTTATTATATGTAATTAGTGGAATAAAACTTAAAAAGGTTAATTTCTAATCCTATTCATTCATACCCCCTAATCAGTTATTAGATGATGTAGAAATTAAAGTGCTTAAAATTATTATTGTAATAAATAATATTTTTATGGGTGCTTTACTAATCTAAAAGAGAAGGGGGTTTACCTTCATATATGGGGTATGAACCCAGTAGCTTTATTAGCTTATCTTTTATATTTTAGTGTAAGATGCACCTAAATTTTTGATATTTATAGGTACAGTTTAATTCTGTTAAATATAAGTGTTAGTATACACTACAACTTCTATCACATCAAGATAGTCCTTTAATTTCAGGCTTAACACTAAGCATTTAAAAATTATATATTGTAATAATATGTTTATTTAAATAAAGAATACATTTAATGACTTCCATTTTTGTTTAATAAAAAAAATGCAAGTCTATTATTATTAATTCTTAAATAATTGTTTATTTATTATAAATAATTGTATTTTAAAGTTATATTGTAATAATATGTTTATTTAAATGAAGAATACATTTGATGACTTCCATTTTTGTTTAATAAAAAATGGAAGTCTATTATTATTAATTCTTAAATAATTGTTTATTTATTATAAATAATTGTATTTTAGTTATATTGTAATAATATGTTTATTTAAATGAAGAATACATTTGATGACTTCCATTTTTGTTTAATAAAAAATGGAAGTTTATTATTATTAATTCTTAAATAATTGTTTATTTAGTATAAATAATTGTATTTTAAAGTTATATTGTAATAATATGTTTATTTAAATGAAGAATACATTTGATGACTTCCATTTTTTTATTAAACAAAAAATGGAAGTCTATTATTATTAATTCTTAAATAATTGTTTATTTATTATAAATAATTGTATTTTAAAGTTATATTGTAATAATATGTTTATTTAAATGAAGAATACATTTGATGACTTCCATTTTTCTTATTAAACAAAAATGGAAGTCTATTATTATTAATTCTTAAATAATTGTTTATTTATTATAAATAATTGTATTTTAAAGTTATATTGTAATAATATGTTTATTTAAATGAAGAATACATTTGATGACTTCCATTTTTTTTATTAAACATTGTAAGTAGTTGGTGACATATTTCTTTGTTTCACCTGAACGAACAGTGAAAAAAAACGCAACATATGGAAGTTTATATCGAAACGTTAACAGCGCCGACAGGCACAGGATAAAAAGGATGGGAAACCCGTCACGTAATGTTTAATATTATACGTTCATTGATATTATTTTATCAACGAGAACTAGTTCCAACTGTTTTACGTAATGTATTTGCACACGCTCAGTGCATAACTCATTATGAAATTATTCCAGAGTACTTGATACCACGCTACATAAATACGACCTCAAAATATAATAATAATAAACAGCTAAATATAAAAAAACATACAGAAATGTAAATGTATTCATAAAATATTCTAAAAATACTGAACACGTTTAATTTATTCTTAGACCATCGTCGATAGAATTAGCTAATTATTATATTGTGACGTGATTTTTTTAATCATTTATAAATGTATTAAAATTTAGAGTATATATTTTAATGGGTGGGCACCAATAAATCTCAACTTTGACAATTTAAACGGTTTTATTATTAACAAATGTAAAATATTCAACAAATTACAATATTTAAAAAAATAAATAATTTTATTTGCCCAGCTTAGCCCTAACCAAAGAAATAACACAGGAAGAGACTTTAGTAATCTACTTTACGCAGACCTGTATGACGTGTTTATGCTCATAGCATAGCTAGAGATTATTGACTTTTGTTTCTTTATTTGCATTCACCCTCCCCAAGTTTCCTGGTTGCCTTAGAAATCCTGGATTGAACGCAAAGGCAGCTTCCGGGTGTCATATAAAGTCCTCTGATGTGGTTCCTGGTTGCCTGATTTGTTTCGTGGTTACATTTGAGCTAGATCGCCTCTCCTCTCTGACTCATTCAAGCCAGCCAGTCCCCTAACTCCTCTCTGACAACTCACCTCCAACACCCTTTTCCGAATGCCACCTTTCAGTTCTTATCCACCTCGAACTCACGTCTCCTAAAAACCTCATTGGTCTTCCCGCTTTTTTCAATCTTCCCCGGGTCCTCCAATAGGGTTGGCGTTCCTACCTTTCCTCTACAAACATTCAAAATTTTGGAGGGGCCACCTCTAGCCATCTTTTTGGGTCAACCTCCTTGCTGACCTTGGCTGGTGTGGGCTTTTCGCTGAGCCGCAAAAAATATTTGCAGACAAAGGACTGAGACTACTCAGGTGTCTGTCTGTCAGACTTCAAGCTTATGGCTGTGTTTGTTTACCCCGAAATCGTGCCTTGCGAACATCTCAGGATCTGTTCTCTATGGAAATTTCGTACAGAATGCTTAATATTATTAATTAATGTAGATAAATAAAATATTCGACGAAAATTTGTACGCGTCACAATATATTAAGAGAGCGGAACGATGAAACGAATTTTTTCCTTTCACAACTACATGTAAGTTCTGGTTTTCTATGCTTTTCTGTTAATAAAAATTGTTCTTAGAACACTGTATTTCTGTTGAAATGCCATTAATTGCACGTGACTGAGAAGATTAAAGGGAAAATAAGTTTAAAGTGAAGCATCATAGGGACTGTTTAATAACATGAAACCTCGTGGAAGTATTGACGTGCCAATCACTTCCAGTCACATACTTCAATTTTAGGATTCATAACGACATTTTACTGAGAGATTTCGGGTAACCCCACATAATTAATCATGAACATGAAAACGGTGGGTAGAAGAGACAGCCAAATTTTTCTTATTCTACCTCCATGGCAAAATATAAGCCATCAGTGTTTCATTCCCCGTTTAATTAACGAGGCAATTTCTTATTCCTAAGAAATTCATTTAATACGTCTTTATTCTCCTCCTCAAGCATAAGACAGTCTTAAATTGGTATTTCATAATTATTTAATTAATTCGTGCGTGCCTCTACAGTTTCACCATTGAGCTGAGTTGTTTGTCCTAATTAGTAGCGAAAGTGGTAAGGGATGCGTCTCCGAAGTGAGGAAGCCGTGTTATGAAGATTCCTCTTAGGAAGATCAGCTCTCTGCGAGGAATTAGAGAAGCCAAGCGCTTATACACTGGAAAATATAAGGAGCTGGAAGGAGAGGGAAAGGCAACACGACTTAGTCGCCAATCCTGTACCAATTATAAACCACGATGTACACACATTGTAAAACAACTCTATAAATATTAAGAAATAAACGATCTAAATTTACCCCTGACTAAAGTTTAAAAGATTGCAGAAAGGTTATAAATATGCCTATTTAACTATACGTTTATTAATTTAGACCTAGATTTTAAATAATAATTAACATATTAAAATACCATTGAATTTATATGGTCCTGACATTTATAAAAAAAATAGCTGAACTAGCTCCACAATTCTCTGCATAAGTCAACACTAGACCATCCAAAAAACGGAGGTTTGTTGACATTTTCATTTTTTTTACATATATAACTTCAGAATATATCAAAAACTTAAAGATCATGTGGAATTCCTGAACCAATTTTGGTCAAATTCGGACGAGTAGTTCGGATACCCTATGGCTGTGACACATACTGACTGACGCACTGACAAAGTTTTTAGATCAAGAGTATAAGCAATATATAGGAGATTTCGATGCCGGTATGGGACACGAAAACTTTTACGTAAAATATTTTTTTTACTATTTTAACAATTATAAATTCAGAATATTTAATAAATGTAAAGGTCATGGGCATCCTCGGGCCCTGGTGAACACCTGTGCCAAATTTGGTCAAGGTCGGAACAGCAGTTTAGACATACATACTGACAGACACACTGACAATGGTCTATAGTATTATAAGTACGTCAAGTTTTATACAAATATTTTTTTGAATTCATTCTGGAAACATAATAATAGACACCACAATAAATACACGGAAAAAGTACAAACTTAATCCATAGCAAATACTTTTACCAATTAAAATCAATACATGAAAATAGCATAACGACAAAGCACTGAAAAATACTCTTTAATTATTTTGAAAAGATTCGCTTCATTTAAAGTTTAATCATATTAATACTTCAATTTCAACTTAATATAATTTAAACACTGAAATCAGTCGTTATTTAAGTATGCATACAGTAAAAGTCATGCAGTTGAAATTATTTATTTTCCTTACAGGAAATTCATACTATTTGGCATACATTGACATGAAACGCTAAAATTGTTATTTATTCATAAATCCCACGGAATCTTGTAAATTTGTATTCACCTATCGTAGAGTCCGCCAATGGTGCAGAAGACTGGAAGGATGTAACATCGGATCGACCTGGACTAGCACACTTGGTTAGAGCAACCACCCGGTAAGCGGGTTCTATTTCCGATTCCGGTCGGTATTTTCCATTCCTATCTTTAAAATTTTTGTTCCACGGCCCTTCGGCTGAACAATTCTTCTCTCCTTGGACTGAATTTTCTTTATATGTAATAGATAACTTTGTGTTACACACAGTAAATGAAAAATAATACTACCGAAACATGAGGAGTTTTTCTGAGACGGTCAAGCAGCAATTACTTTTTTCTTTGCCACTGATATGGTATTAATTTCTTTCGTTAAAAAAAACAACATTTTCTGGAAAACGACCAATCGGAATTTTTGAGCAGTCGGGGCAAGTTCCATCCATCAGGATAATGTCTTGAAGACGTGACTCGGGGAAAAATGACCAGAACCCGTTCTAAGTGAATTTAATTGGGTTATTAATTAATAAACCATTTTGTTTGGCAATGTCCTACGATATGCAGACATTTATTACGCTTCGTAATCATTAACGTTTTTTTTTCTGAAATAAAATAAATACAATCAAAATCTGCGAAATTAGTTAATGCGGTTGTTATCAAATTTATTAAATGGGCTTTGAATTTAATCCCACTTCATTCAATTGCATTGAGCCTTTTTTTTAATAAAGAAATGGATAGTTTGATGTGGTTTTCGTTTCGGTTGTGCCATACATCGGAAACCGTGGATTATCATGATTTACCGAGAGTCGTAGCCGTGGCGCGTGGCTACCGGTAGTAGTAGTAGTAGGGTTGAGTGACTGTATTTCTTACCTGTAGGGCAGCTGCAGCATACACGGCCATGTCTGGGACCTGCAACAGAGACACGAGGTTAGTAGAATAGTCATAGTAATTGCAGGTACGGCGCGGCGTGTGGGAGCGCGCAGCTGGGCTGGCCACGATAGCGCCACACGATCAATCGCAGACAAGCTGCTTCCACTTACAACAAAACATCATGCTCGCTCTTCCTTACCCTTACCCTCTCCATCATTACAACAACTGACAGCAATTTACTTACAAATAATTAAAATGGAGGATATGAAAAATAGTAAATAATATATTTAGCCTAGGCAACGAAAAACTGATGACCATTTTTGCGGAGCTGTTATATAAAATTTTGGATTTCAAAAAAATAACTCCACATGAAATAAACTCCAAAGTTTTAGCCTGACTGTTCGAATAATCAGTTGTATTTGACTTACGCGTCGATACGTGCACAAGTTCATTGCGTCGTAGCTTGGCATTGTTTCTGACATTTCAAATGGCTGAGTTCTGATTTATTCCGTGTATTGTAATTGGGTGCATACTGACTAGAATAATTTATCGATTAATTCGCCACTGAATAAATGAAGTGCAAATTGAAATAATATTTTGTGCTAATGTGAAAACATGACGTAGCATGTCAAACGAGGTGATTAAACTGGTGTTAAGCGTGAAATACTGATTTTACATTTAATTAACATTACGTTAAAGTGATTATACTTTTTAATTGGTTAATAAATAAGCAAAATGTTTTATAAGTCGTAGTGCGAATTATTGAGGCACAAATCATAAATAATACCGACGCGACGAAAAACTGGTGACAATTTTTGCGGAGCTGTTACATAAAATTTTGGATTTCATAAAAAAATAACTCCACATGAAATAAACTCCAAAGTTTTAGCCTGACTGTTCGAATAATCAGTTGTATTTGACTTACGCATCAATACGTGCACAAGTTCATTGCGTCGTAGCTTGGCATTGTTTCTGACATTTCGGATTCCTGAGTTATGATTTATTCCGTGTATTGTAATTGGGTGCATACTGACTAGAATAATTTATCGATTAATTCGTCACTGAATAAACGAAGTGCAAATTGAAATAATATTTTGTGCTAACGTGAAAGGTGCATCGGACATGACGTAGCCTGTCAAACGAGGTGATTAAACTGGTGTTAAGCGTGAAATACTGCTTTTACATTTAATTAACATTACGTTAAAGTGATTATACTTTTTAATTGGTTAATAAATAAGCAAAATGTTTTATAAGTCGGAGTGCGAATTATTGAGGCACAAATCATAAATAATACCGACGCAACGAGAAAAACTGGTGACAATTTTTTGCGGAGATTCAGGGTTGCGGCACGTGAGTGAAGCCATTCCCGCGACCGGTAATGAATTTAAATAAATGTTCGGTCTTTTTAACGGAGAGCTATGAAATTTAAAATTTCCAAGGCGGGATTCACTCGGCTAACTTTACCATTGTAGATTTAATGAGCGCCTTTGGCCGAGACCAAATAAGATAGCACATTAAAATAAGGGAAAATATATAAATAACTGGTGAATCTATTTAACAAATGATTATTAACCAAGTAAACGCCGCTCACGCCTGTAATAAATAGAGCGGTCTACGTGACGACTGTGCCGAGGTTGGCCAGAAAACACAAGGGGGACGATTCTATATATTTTGGAAAAATATTTGTGAGGTAGGTATTTCGGAGCGTCAAGAAAGTTCTGATTCACAACTTCGGTAATTCACTAAATGAAATTATTAGGGGGTTGATAGGGACACCATTTCGTACGAAGCTTATATGAGAGGTAGGTAGGCAAGTAATTGTGTTCTATCAAACATTTGACCCGCCAGATAAACCGAGAATCATTCAGACTAAATCTTGATTTGGAAAATCTTTAAAGCATTAGACGTCAGTGAGCCCTATTCAAAAAAATGTACGAAGAACCGGATATTTCAACCGATTGACTAGGGATGATATCCCCGGGATGCGTTAGGTGATGATGTCCTGCGAATTAATTTTTGATGTAGATTATAATGAGATATTAATTTTATAATGTCTGTACGTGATTTAATAGTTTCCGTAATGCATTTCCCCTTTCATCACTCAAATTTGAAAAATCTATTAAATGAATAACCATATTTTTAACACTTTATTTCCTCAATTAAATTATCTCCATCTCGCGTTAAAATTTTCACATTGTGGACTTATAAATTCTCACTTCTGTATAATGATAAATGATGTATGGATCTGTATATCATATCCTTTGAGCTCATTGATTTGGCGTGTTCTATTTTCTCAATATTGGAATAATGGAATCGAGCAATAAATAAAATGACAGCCGCCATATGTCATCCACGGACTGTATGCAGCGCAAAAATAAAAAATATCAATTAAACGGGTCGAAATACCGTAGTTAAGTGGTCCGGAAACTAAAATAATATATTGGGATAGCGTCAACGGATATTTCATTGTCCGTTCTTATGACTACGTGAAACTTCTGAACGTTATAAATACACTGTTTTTGTGGTTAAAAGATGGAAATAAAATTACAAATAGTTACTTGAAACTACACACAATTTTTCTGGAAGATATAGGTTCAGAATACAGTGTAATAAATAGAAATTAATTTTAAACATAAATAAAATTATTATAAACATATGGAACACAGAAAACAGAATTTAACAAAATGACATTCCAAATGAAAGGTTTTCGTATTTATAAAGTCAAAATTAGTTTTACACACATTTTGGTGTGCAGTTATCGTTGAATTGCAGTGTGTTTTTCAAGATTTCATATTCTTTCAATTTGTGATCCATGTTTAAGTAATGTACAGGTCGCTTTAAAAAACCCCATTGCATGTAAGTTTTAATTGCAGGCGTTTACAAAAGACTCAGCTTACATGCTTCTTCTTTCTGCAGCAATGGTCGAATTGCGGAACCGCATAACAACAGCCATGGAATTTGAATCCCGCACTGACTTATCTCAAGGGGGTTTTCAACAAAAAATTTCTCACATTTCTACGTAGAACCGAAAGAAAGGCGAAATTTGAAACCGAATGTTTCAGTTATAAGTTTGAGCTTTTTGAAATTAAATCCATATAATCAAAAAAAACGTTGATCAAATGGTTTGTTTCAATCTTCACAAATACTCGGCAAGCCCCTTTGCCTACGAAAAATCGTATTTATGGACACAGATGAATATTTCCCTTAGTAAATTTGGATGTAAGCATTGTTACCAGTGTTATACTTGACAAATGAAACGTTCTTTTAAAAGTTTCTTTATTTCTGAACAACTTGGTAATGTTAGGAACTTATTTTGTGAAATATTTTACAGTCATTTGCGGACGTTAATTACGTATTGTGTATTTACGTTAATGGTTCATTGTGAATACAATTAACACCAAAAGAGATGTAATATCTATTTGTATTAATTTATTTAGATCTTATGAAACACCGCTGTGAAGCACAGCAATTCAGCTAATTATTTGGCATGCACTTGTCCCATATATATATCTTCTCTAAACCCAAAAGTCATTTTGTTCTTTTGAACAAGATGAACCTACTAAAGTTTCGCAACAACTTTAAATTTCAAAATCGAGCAGCAGCAACGGATGTGACGTAAATTTTTAGTGCATGGTGGTCCGTTTGAGAAAGAAAGTTCGTTTCTTCCTCCCTCAAAGCACCGTTCAATAATGTGCAAATCATTATAGATTCATCATACTCGAAACTGCGGGCAAATTGGAGGCGATTATTATTCGCAATGTGGTCATACATTTTAACAGTTATTATTTCTTTGGCTAAAAATTCTTTCTGAAGAGGTAATGGTGAAAAAAATCGATTGGTTGATCCATCAAAGGGAAGGTTGGACAAGGAATGGGAGATGTTAAATACTTCACGTCGATATTGACTGAGCCCGTTAAGGGTAAAGCCTTTCATCTGTGACAGTTGACATTTTGTCTTCTTATGCGAATGTCAAGGAGTTTTTTTTGTGTTTTCAAAATATTAAACCTGAACACAACTGAATATTGTTCTTAGATATCCACTGAAAAGTCTACATTATCTCTGCTTATTTCATGTAGACGGTAAACATAAAAAAATTATATTCTCTTGTGCTCACGTCCGTTTGGTACATTTGTCATTGTCCTTATTCCTTAATAGTATTTTAATCCTACTACGGAATATAAAAATACTGTTACAGTCCTTACATCACACTTTTCTGATGACTTTTCATCCTTCGAAATTAAAAGAAGTAGCAAATTAACAAACAAAATTAAGTGACGCGCAACGTTTATGTTGTTTTCGACAGGTGATTCAAAATCGCTCGAGCTGCTACATCATTCACGAACCAGGTGTTGATCTCAAATTTTAAATTAACGTGCAGGCAATGAGAATATAATAGGAAATAAGTTAGACTAACAATAGTTTTATAATTCCAGTTTGTACGTTAATTGCAGGGATGTTATATTTAATAAAAATAATCAAGGATAAAGTTATAAAATAGTGCTTCTGTCAACTTCTAAAACCCATCTATGCCTTAAACCAATCCAATGACTTTTAAATTTTTTATGCTTTAAACTACAGATTGTCTGTCAATGTGGAGTTTGAAACTGGACATTTACTTTGATACTGGTATGAAGTGACAACGTGGAAGGAAATATAATCACAGGAAGGGATTTTATAGACTACATAATGTATGCAAAAGGTGTCCAAGAGAGCCCTTGTGGTTTTCTATCAAGAAGAAAAGTTGTATTAGTATATGGGTATATGACATTCATAAATATTTGGACGAACTTGGGATGTAAAATTATGTAATACAAAATACGAGATTAAATTTTTGACTGAGGTTGTGGTTACGACCAGCTAGACCACACGCGGTTTTTTTTTGCGTCATGGATGGAATAGGATGGAGAATAGAGTCAGAGTACGAAATGAAGAGACGTTTCGTTTATATTTAAGGTGAGTCGGAATTTCCTATCTTACCAATGTTAAAATGGTAATTTTTATGTAACTTTTACTCAGAAACCGATGTAGCTACAGCACTGAAATTTTTTGCAGCTTATTTTTAACCTTCTTGTTTGTGTACAGAATGAGAATAAATGATTTATTATAATCATAAAATCAATTATTTATTTATCAAGATTTTTTATGCACAATTTAAGATGTAGATTTATCATTAACTAATAATTGAAATTTATTTTTTCTGATTCCACAAATATACCATAAGGTTAAAAATAAGGTGTGAAAATTTCAATCTGCATCTTTTTTGAGAGAAAAGATAGGGCCTTCCGACTCCCTTTAAGTTTGTTGAAAGAGAATACAACTGACAACAAACTGTTCCCGATCTTCAGGGAGCTACAGACACCGAGAAGAAGAAACCGCCGAGTCATATGCCAGAAAGCGCTGACGTTCATTAACAAAACCGCAATAGTCCTTTCATTGTAACTTTAAGAAATGGACTTGCATTGGTTTTTGTAGTTGTCTTAGAAAAAAAACACGATTTTTTATAGAAAAAAATATCTTTGAGATAAATATTCACAGCATAAGGTGATTGAAGGCGAGTAAAAGTAGGGTACAGGTTTTTGTTCAATCGGATAATTTATTTGTTCATTCATAAAACTTGAAGATTAGAGATTAAAACGTTGATAACTTTCTGTATTTATCCTGTTTGAATTTGGTTTGAGCTTTATTCGTTCACTACTAAACTTTATTCTGAAATTATATTTTCACTTCTTCCTAAAAATCTGTTTCCACCTCTCCAACTTTTTTTTATCTACTTTATTTATGAAATGAGGCACGGGAGGTACTGAATCAAAATATAAGATATCAATCAGATGCAAAGAAGAGAAATGACTGAGATAAATAGCTCCATTGTTTCGATAGGCTGAGTGACTATTCTATTAAAATTTAAACAACTTTCACACTTTTCCATCATTTTAACATTTCCTTATCTACCTCACTTATTTTCCTGTTTTCTCATTTACCACAGTAAGTTACTCTTCAGTCACCGGGAAGGGCGTTGGACAAGTGGCCAATAGCTCGACCTACCTGATGCAGGTTTTCTAAGGATTCTCCTTCATCTCTATAGTAAACTATATCCGGGTTCCCAGGTTAACCCTTGGCCGCCTTCTTCTCCCTTCCGAATCCCCCTTTCAAATTTCCTTCCAATACTATTAAAGGGGAGTTGCCATTTTTGGATCACCCTCAAAAAAATGTTTTAGTAGGCAAGTTATCCGTCAGTTGACGTGTGCTGGTTTTAAAGTGGACTTGTACACTGTATTGGGGCGTGGAGGTACAGTAGCAGCAACATCGCTCCCTACTGCCTCTTCCGACCAATTTGCCGGAGGAAATTACTCTGGAAGGCAGTGACCTCTGCGAACCCTGGAAACGCATAATTACAAGGTACTTCTTACTACGGTACCCGTCCATTGGAAGCTATCATTTGCTCGAGGACGTCGACAATCCTCAATCGTTATTTGTAATTTGCTAACGACATAAGATTTCTTTCTCCACCGTGCACAAATTGATATTATGAATTACTTTACTAGTAGAAAAATGTATACGAACCAACGCTTAAAAATGTTAATTTATGTATTTTACCATTCATTGGTCCGTATTGAGTACCGCAAGAGCGGCGTACCAAACGACGAAACTATTGTGTAGGTTCGCAATTACATTTTCTTGCGCAAAACTTTTCATTTCCTCATAACTAGCCAACCCACATCCTTCCTAAACTGCTTAGTGTATTCCATCCTTGGCCTCCCTCTTCTGTTCTTACCCCACACATTTTCCTCTAATGCTAATTTTACTTAAAACGTGGCCTATTAATCTATCCCTTCTTTTGGCCAACGTCCTCGCTCTTCGCCTATTCTGTTTAGAACTTCCTCGTTAGTGATTCTATCCACCCGTCTGATTTACAGCATTCACCTAAAGCACTACATCTCAAAGGCTTCTATTCTTTTCCTTTCCGGAGCTCCTATCGTCCACGTTGCATACCCGAGCTCCATACGAACATTTTTCGCAACGATTTCCTCATATTCGAACTTAAATTACCCTTTAAGTAAATTCCTCTTTTTCGCGAAAGCCTTCCTAGCCTGTGCTGGCCTACTCTTTATGTCTACTATACTTCTACCATCCCTAGTCATTACGCTTCCCAAGTAGCATAATTCCTTAACTTCCGTCAAAATATCCCTTCCCAATCTAACACCCTTTGTTATTCCACTGTTTCCCATACTACACTCCATTACCTTGGCTTTCCCTCTTTTAATCCTCATATTGAACTCTTTCTTCACGACTACGTTCATGCCATATATCATGGTTTCCAAGTCTTCTTCTGACTTCCCCTAATACTACAATATCGTCGGCAAAGCGTAAGGGATTTTATTTCTTCTCCTTGCAGTACGACTCATGTTCCATATTCCGTTTTAACATTCTTCGTCGCCTGTAAAACAGCATGGGTGACAGACATTGTCTTACTCCTTTCTTGATTACGGCTTTCTCTTCTTCATCTTCTATTCTAATTACTGCTGCCTGAGGGTTGATCCTTTCTCGACTATCAGGTCTTCATACCTAACGTTATATAGCGCTCGCTACTTGCTAAGGGCCGAGCATTTTCAAGACTAGGCCAAGACTGTTGCTAAAAATGCAAAAAAAAACGTCATATAATACTGATATAAATTCAGCCACAAAAACAATCAGTATCTCACAAATTTATTTTCAATTCTTGCCAATAATGGTCGTAAATAAATCATTTAGGACATTTCTGTAATTCTCTTTATGTTAATAATGGTTATAGGTTCCTATTGGAAATTTTGATTTATTATTTTAAAATTACACATTTGTTTTACTAAATGTTTGAATGAAAAAAAAATCGTATTATCACTGACTGTTTTTTTTTCAATTTCGTAACTAAGCTCAATCTTTACGGATAATAAGAAACAAATACTATCAGGTTCAGGAAACGAAAACTGATTCTTCAAAACTTTATTTTTTAAATCCAATGATTTATGTCCCGTTTTGTTTTAAAAATATTTTTCGGACAAGGTTCAATGTCTTTGTTGATATATCATTAAAATTTCTGAAATAATATCATAATCTTCGCAAGAGCCGACACACTAGGGAGACGAACTCAAAAAGGAAGGCTGTATTTGTTTCGGAAACATATTTTTCTAGCCATTAATAAAAATTTAGTAATAAAGGCAACAGCCCACAGCATTCAAAAGGAAGAAAATTATTGTTTCACAAGGAACTACTTCATCGTCGGAAACGGAGATTTCTCAAGCTACATGAAAATTGAACATATGAAACGCAGGTAGTAAAGTTTGTCTGCTGAAAAAGATTTATAATCGTGAAAGAAAGAATAATGCTGAACAGCACTGAGTTTTAACCACTCAAAGTAGGACTTGTCTAGAAATCATATTCATTCATTACAGCAACACTTAGATTTAAGTTTAATTTTTCATAACACCGGCTTACATTAAGAGGTTAATCCAACTAACACAAATTAAGAAAATTTTATGAAGCTAATTCTATGTTTTGTATAGACTAGACCATCAGGCTGATCAATCGGATTGAAGCTAGTTACTTTCCACATGAATTTCTTACCTGACTGTCTTTTTTTGATTTATATTAGTATATTAGTAGCTTCATAGCTCTCTTTATGTTACGGTTACGCTCAATGAAACGGCGAGTTTTTCTTCTTCTTCTTTTTTTTTGGTACAGATCGGCGGCCCTTAAGGGACAAGCACGAACGTTAAGAACTCTTAACACGCGGCCCGTAATTTATTAGTAGAAGGCAATGGCGTGCCAGCTGCGGCGGTTATACGTCAATTACCAGTCATGTCGGCGCTAACGCCCACCAAGTAAGACCCGTTAACTCGTACCATAGCCAACTGGGCCAATGTCGACGAACTAAACAATCAATAAAAATGTTGTACTTAATAAGAAAAATACTTCCTTGTAACTTAACTATGGACGATCCGCCAGCCATCTCCTTGGGAGGGAAACTTCCCTAGCGGACAAGTATTTTCTTTTTCATTGTTAATGTAATTTTGGCAATTGTTGACGATAGCTTGGAGGAGACACGTGTGTGGGGCCATTTTACGGACACTTAAGTCACATAGACTTTGTTTTTAATCAATGAGGAATCAAATACGGTCGCATTTTTCAGATGGAGCTCGTGCATCTCGACTGCGTCCGGAGATTACGGATGCGGCGACTCCTCCATGGCTCCACTGAAATTTACACAGACACTCAACTCCTACTAATGTTCAATTATAAAATTAAATATAATAACATAAACCCCCCAGTAAATTCTCTATCTATCGAACTACAAAAAATACGTATCTTCAATATTTTAGTGGAACACACAAGAAAATTTTTGCGTATCATGACAAAACAAAATCAACGCATAAAGAGGAGTAAAATCTATCATTAAATTAAATTTTCCGTTGTCAACTCTGAACCTCATGGTATTAAAAGAAAATAGACAAAGTAATATGTCAGAATGCCGGAACTGCATTAATTGGCATTGATGGGGGACAGTATTATTTAGCCACAGACGTACATTGAGTATTAAGACTCAAATAGTAGATCATATTTCTTCATCTAGACCTGAAGATTGTCATATTTTCATTGTTTGAAGCCTGCTATTCAGTCCTCACATCATACGGCTGGTTAACACTCGGATTAGAAATCTCTATCAAGTAACTTTTGAGACAAATCTTGTCAGATTAGACGGGGTATCAGATAAAATTTTAGGAATATAAAATAAAAAGTTCGCTAGGAGTTTCCTGTTAAGAAAGAACTGCTGCTGCAAAGGCGAAGTTATTTACGAGAGAAGCTTGATCAACGTTCTCAACAACAAAGTGCTGGAGTCGTTTTGTTTTGGGTTCTCCGCACCTACGTCCGCGGGGTCCCTAAATTGCAGAGTGCTTGCTTGCGTGGTGGTAACGTGTTGGACTTGAGCTGTGACCATTCCCGAGGGCTGCCAAGAGGACGCCTAGAACCAGGCCAGACGTCGCTATAAATACTCCAGCTGAGTCACAAGCGTCCCGGCGCGGCACTAGGCTGCTGCGTACCTTCAACTACAACACCAACATATTATTCTCAGGTCTCAGCATCTGTCTCATGACCATTTCAGAATATCTCCACTATCTTTGGACAAAGGTCTTCCTTTTCTTCCAGACGGTTTTGCGTTGAAAATCGCATATTGAAAAGTATAGTCACAGTGACAGGCTCGATTCTCAAAAGTCTTGTCACGTCTGACACAGATTTTTTTCAAGGAAAAGCTCCAGTCACAGTAGCAGTCATCAGACTTACATGTAAAATGAAATTGTCTACGAAAATGACAACAACAGAATAGAACAAAGCCATGGCCCCTCGATTCACAACTCATTACGTCAGCTCATCATACAATAATTCTTTATCCTTGGGTCTTCAGCCCATTCAGGGCCTTGGCCTACAGGGTCGACTGCGGACTCATTCCGAATTTTGGAGTGATGCGTGGGTCAGCGTATCGGTTCACAGTCTCCCCCGTGACCATGATGGCCCATGTCAGGATTCGAACACGAGACCTCTGTCCGTGTTGTGAGGCAGTGACAAGATCACAAGAGGTCAGCCGTACCATACTTAAATTTAGGTCAAATCTGAAAAAAAAACGTGTGAAGTGAAGTGGATATTTTTTTAATATAAATGTGTTTCCGAATATAAAAAACTAAAGTGTAGTGAAGTGTTTCTCTTTTCTCTTTCAGGGCATCCACAGAACATGTTTATCTTTCTTTAGTTTATAATTATGTATATTTAATTATGTATCTGCCACCGGACTTGCGCCCAATTGTAGATTATTAGCAAATACAATACAATACAATACTTGGAATATCAAATATAAAAGCGGTGACAGTGAACCACCCAGTTTTTGACTGATTAACTAATCGACGACATGAATTATGCAAATTTACAAGCAACTTATAGTATCTTAAAAGCTCATTATAATTCTAGGTACTCAAGAATGAGTATATAGAACTGAAGTGAATTGAAAATGTCGGTTAGGGAAATGGAAATCTGAGATGTGACGCTACAGATTAGATTGAAAGACAAAAACGGTAGCATTCAAATTTATGAAGAATACACAACGAGTAAATCACGAGATAGGAAGTGAAATATAGGTTACTGAATATTGATGAATACTTCGCGATAAAGAATAAATAAATGTTAACGTTCATATGTTGTCGTAACATTACAATACAATTTAAAGATATTAATATAAGTATGATATTACGCGTCAAAGACTTGAATCCGCTGCAGCATTAGGACGACTGATTATTCGGGAAATTAGTAAGACGGAAATTACGAGACAACTTGACGTAAAAAAACTGAAGTGTAGAGAGGAAGACACAGAAATGAGTCGGTATAATATAATAACAATAAGTCTAAGAATAACATGCGACGCGATCAAAACAGGAGTTGTAAAAAAAGTAATGAAGAATGGGTGATGAAACGATACATTCACCATTTTATTGTAAATTATGAGGAAGGAACCGTTTTCTGTGAACATAAAACAGCGGTCCAGTGTACAGAAGGATTTCGGAGAGTATTAAATGAATATTTTCTGAATTTTTTGATTTCATTGTTGAAGGCGTCATTTAGAGATAGATGGTCGTTAAGTTTTGGTGAGGAATTAAACTTGGTTTGTAGGCAGGCGGTAATGCCTGTTTCAAAGACTCGGCAACACAAAACTGAGGCGTGACGTTTCCACGGTAAGAAAAGCGAGTCTCTGAAAATAAGAAAAGGCAAGGCTGCGTGAAAGACTTGAGGCGTACGTGACTCCCCGAAACAGCTCTAGCGTAACTGGGACGGACCCTCCAGATCACATTGTCGAATGATTTGGAACACCGGCATGGTAGCTGGCAGTACTGCAGCCCCTCGGCGTGTCAAATTGCAAACAAGCATCTTCCACGGACGAATTTGCCTTCAACATCACGGAATGACTTGCATCATGGATTTAACTTCCATATTTTTATTAAAACAGAGAACCAAGTAAAGTCCAAGTCTTAATATACATTTTTCAAGTATCTTATAATTTCAGATTTACGATCAGCGGGATTTCGTAACGATTTATTTGCTAAATTCAATTCGGTAACTGCATTTGAAATATGTTCGCGCCATCTTGGGTCCAGCGTCAGCGGTGACTGAAAAGATGATATGCATAATATCTTTTCTGCCACCGCTGACGCTGGACCCAAGATGGCGCGAACATATTTCAAACGCAGTTACCGAATTGAATTTAGCAAATAAATCGTTACGAAATCCCGCTGATCGTAAATCTGAAATTATAAGATACTTGAAAAAATGTATATTAAGACTGGACTTTACTTCATCAAAGAAACAGCTTAGAATCCGTCACAAGAGAAAAGTCGTAAAATACGTGCTGCATATAGTCTGTAGAAATAGTTGTGATCAATGACAAACGAATAGGCTCCAGAAATTTAAAAATTCCAAATGTCAGAAATTTGACGCCTGAAATATTTTTTCAACATAAGTACTTAACAACCAGATCTTCAATCTCAATTATTCATTCTTCCTCAAAGCTTTCCTCTTTCGGATCCTATTAGTCTATAGTATTTGTACATTATTATTATTATTAGAACATCTTTTTTAAATAATTAACATGTTAGCTTCTTTCCGAACTTTATTATCAACATACGTAAAAATAATGTATATATGCACTTTCTTTATACAGATTCAAACACCTGGGCAGATTGCAACAAAGCTCGGTACACATATACTTCATTAAAATTCGTAGAAAAAAAAAACTGGAGCAGACAGAAACATAAAGCACTAAGGTGGAAAGACTATAATTTTTTTTAAAAAAATATACAAATGTATCAGCACGCTTGAGTATGTGACGTCACCATGAATTAACGCGGAAATACGACATATTTGATTCTACGCCATGTAGCGTCATATTTTTTTTATATACGTGCAACTCTCACATTTCATTAATTATATCCAGAAAAATACGAGCAAATGGAAGGATCTTTATAAACAATACGAAATAATTTTTAAAATACACAAGTATTCCATTTCAAATAGATAAAAAATACAGCCTATTTGTCAGCAAACAATTTTACATTTAAATATTAAATAGTTTAATATAAATTTTTTCCTGGAAAATAGGCTGTATTGTTTATTTATTTATACTAAATGACAGAATATTAGTTTATTGTACTTCCGTTTCATTTATAACCGCCTTTGAACGTGACATATTCACGGAACCACAGCAGATTTCAAACTCGACTTTTGCCCAAGTATAACTTTTTATATGAACTTAATAAAATATCAAAAGGTGATAAAAACTATAGGTATAATGTTTTAATAATTATAATATACTTCATGTCAGTTACCAAGACTGACAGACTAATTTAGGTTTTTAATTCTTGACTATTTTAGTTTATGCGTATATTTTCACTTTTCCAAATGTTTCGTAATAGTCCTTTAATAATTTTATTGCCCAGTTCCTTCAACCAAATTTTGAGGTTCGGTGATCTATCTTATCTACGCCACAAATAACTGGTGGAAATTTTTTTTTGTTTGCTCATTTACAGATAATTATCATGATTCAAAGGCGCGTAAATAATGAATTTTTCAATGCTTACAGATATGCAATTTTTTGTTAATCTGTGACATTATGTCGCAGAGTGAACCCGAATTTAATTTTTTCCCCCCAAGTCCTCATGATACGAGGAATGTTTATTGTGCCGGGAGTCTTATTCACTTCCTTAATGTGTATTTTGTGGAGTATTTAAGGTGCCGGGACTATTTTCAACAGCCTTAAGGCAATATATTAGTAATATATTTCACCGAGATTTTTTTTAAATCTCTTGTGGTTATGCTGTGAATATGTTTCAAGAGAATTTAAATCGCGTATTGACCAAGAAACTAGTATTGAATTCATTCCTCTTCCTGGCTAATATAAATAAATACCCGAGCAAAGCCCAGCTAGTATTTCAATATAAATGTCACGTGATGTACCTTTATGACCATATTAGAAAGTTTTTTTTACAACTAATAACATTGAAATTTAAAGAAACATAGATTGATAATACTAAATTATGTCCGGACAGAAGCCGAACTTCAAAATAGAATAAGGAGATTAATTAATTAATACGGAAGATTTGGATGCTTATTATATTTTATGAAACTCTTTATTAGAAGCTGCAGATCTATTCTATAAAAATGATCCGACTTGAACACAAAATAAAATTGATGGTACAAAAAAAAGGCAATTTAACATAAATATTCGTGCATTTTTCATTTAGATAATGATATTAAAATATATATTTTTATATATATACTACGTGAAGGTTTCTTTTTCATACGTGCATTAAAATCTCCAAAGTGAATGTGGAATGATCTGTTTATGCTCCAAAACGGCTTAACGGAATTTCAATGGAAACTTTAGGGGTTTTAATCAGGAATTGCTTTGTTTTTTTTATGGCAATCGAAGTTGCTGCGAAGGTTAGCTACTATAAAATAAATCACAAGCATCAACAATGAGTAAGTGGCTGACGTGTAAAACCTGTTATCACAACTGACTTTACATTATCTTATGAGTCGTAATAGATACTTGCAAGTTATCAACGATTACGTTTTGCAGTCCGTTGAAATTCAAGCAGAAAAATGTAAGATAATTTCACATATATGAGCACATGAATAACCATGCCAAGACAATAATAAATTCTTCGGTATATTTTTAAGTAGACATACTATCTTATATTAATAAGATAGACTACATACAATATGAACAGTATATGCATTCTTTTAAGTAAACCTAAGTGTCATTTTTGGATGTTTCCTTGATTGAAGAAAGTTAAAATGGAATATGGAAAAGGAATCATACTACAAGGAGAAGAAATAAAACCCCAAATGTTTTTCTGATGATACTGAAGTGTTATGGGAGTCGGAAGAAGATTTGGAAATGGCATGAAGTGGTCCAATAGAAAGAGTTCAGCATGAGTATTAATAGAGGGAAAACCAAGGTAATGGAGTTTAGTATGGGAAATAGTGGAATAACAAAGGGTGTTAGTTATATTGGAAAGGGATATTTTGAAGGAAGTTAAGGATTTTTTTCTACTTAGGCAGCATAATAACTATGGATGGTAGAAGTATAGTAGACATTAAGAGTAGGATATCACATGCAAGAATGCCTTTGGAAAAAAAAGGAATTTACTTAAGGCTAATATTAGTAAATCATTAATAAAAATGTTCATACAGAGTATCGCGTTATATGGGTGTGAAACGTGGACGGTAGGAGTTGCACAAAGGAGAATAATAGAAGCTTTTGAAATATGGTGCTGAGAATCAGATGGGTGGATATAGTAACTAATCAGGAATAAGCAAAATAAGACAGGAGAGAACAATATGGAGGACTTGGAACTAGAGAAGGGATAGATTAAAAGACTACGGTTTGAGACTTGAGGGTCTTGTAAAATTAGCATTTAGAGGGAAGTCTGCGGGGTAAGAACAGAAGAGGGAGGATAAGGATTAAATACGCTGAGAAGATTATGGAGGATTTGGGGGTGCAGTAGTTGTGTGGAAATGAAAAGACTTGTGCAGAATAGGTTAGGAGGGGTGTTTACATCAGACCAGTCTAAGAACTGAAAACAACAACCCGTTGATTCTTAGTTATCTAAGAAAAATAATAAAGTTTCTATAATGACATTCGTTGAATGAGAGCAGAAAGATAGACAAACTTTGTCACAGTGAAACAAACCCTAACTGCAGCACAGCTGCGTAAGCAATAATATGTCGCAAGAGCTACAAGGTCAAATAGGTTCCCATTTGAATATAACTATAGTGATCTACGCCCTGTAATATAAAAAGTTAATTCTTGGCTTAATTTTAAAGCTGTTGGTATCCAAAATGATGGGAAAGAAATATCTGAGGAAATGGTTTACCACTTACAAAATTTAAGAAATAACCAAAAGAAACAGGTAACATATCATCAAAGGGCAGTGACTACTTGATTACCAACGTAAATAGTTGGAATATGAGGAAAATTAATTTCAATAATTGAAGTCGTTTTTAGAACAATACAATAAGTAAAGTAATTTAAAAAGTACAAGCAGTTACATTCTGAGGCAATCTATATATCTATAGGTCTGCGCTCGTTTGACTAACCAGACGTAACATTTCATCAGAATTATTAATAATGTTTTATTTCCTTTATACATTAATCGTTAATAATTCTTGATGAAGTTGAAAAATTGGCCCTATTTTCGGGTTTTTCGATTACGCGTATTTAGACCCCTACGAATATTCTTTTGTACTGAAGTACATAATGTATGTATTTTTTTTAGCAAAAAATTATCATAAAATATTCTGACCTATAAAAATGAGTGTGTGCGAAGAGCTTAAATGTCAGACATTGCGTTTTAGAAGCAACACATTTGGCATTCGCATAAAATGGCGATAAGTAAGAAAATAAACGCGCGCTCAAAAAAACTTTGTACAAGCACGCACAGCGCTGATTATATTATATTGCGCCATGTTAATGAATGCGACAATGAAAATACTAAACAGCGGTTTATATATATATAGACAGACTTGTATGCAGGCAGAGTTATTCTATCAGTTTCGAGTAGGCGCTTAAATATATATATTACTTAAATCACAAGCAACTGGAAAGAGAATTAGATGAGCACATAACTATGTAAAATCTCTGACTCGTTCCACATCATCCTTGAAGCTTGTGCTTCTCTATAGTAGGATCTATGGAATATGATTTAATACTTATACACTCCTCACGTTATACATCTGTCGGGAGAATATGGTACTTGATTGTACACCAAAGTGATCTCTAACGGAGAGAAGGTGAACTTTTCCAACAGAACCTTGGCGTCTAATATTTCGTGCATATCCATTATGAACTTTCACGATTGAATAATTTTTTGGGAAAATTTAGCTATGACATAAGTGCATTAGGTAAAAGAAATACCAGGGATATGTAAAGAAACATCCATTATCCCTATTTTCTATTGGAATCAAAATGGATTTTGGGAGCTGACTGAATGTATGTCTGTCCTCCTGCGAGTGCGATCGGCGCCACAGATGAGAGCGATAAGCGTCGCAATGCATCCGTTGCATGCGGCGCTGACGTGACCTACCCCATCTAATCTGAACCGGCTCCAAATAGAACTGGCTTTTAATTGCGCCGCCTAGGAATTGCAAGACCTTGTCCGCAAGTTCATGTGCGATACAAGCAACAGGCCCGCGATATTTATACGCCGACGCCATATCACGCACCGTGGCGTCGCGTCGGGGTCACGCCTTCCTGCACCACGTCATATATCAGCTGGAGCTCGCGACTACGATATCGTTATCCCACAAGTGCAAGTAGCACGGGAATGCCAAGTAGTCGACCAACTGCTTTTTTTTCTTTTGGACACTCATGTACTTACTGTCTGTCTGTCGTATTTGTCAACGTTACGCACGAGGACTCCACGCATTCAAGGCCGTATGTAGTAGTCTCGCTCACCTTCCTAAAACTTCCTCGTTTATTGACTAAGAAAGAATTCCCGCTACATCCCAGCTTGTCCTCATTTGAATTAAGAAAGTTTCGTCAATTCTATAGCCTTGAGTATTTCTGTACGATGGAAATGCTAAGGCGACAATAAAACAAGTAATCATCGTCTCCTGTTGTCCTCATTCACATCACAACTTTAATACGCTAAATATAAACAGTCAGAAATTGGAAAACCAGAAGAAAGTCATATTTTAATCAAACAGTCTCATCTGGACTGTAATTTGTAATTAGCATTTCAAGTGGCATAAACAAGGAGACTAAAACGGGGTAGACGTTCGTAAAAAAATTGTTAATATCTTAAGAAGATAGCAGTGTTGCCTTTTCAAAAGATATGGATACAAAAAATAAGCACCAGGATTGCGTATTGAACTCGGGACCACCCGCTTTAATGAGACAGTTCTGAGTGATCCGAGTCGACTCCCCGTGAGGTACAAGATTTCTCCATCCTTTTATAAAGATCAACGGTGGGCAAACGCGGGGATTCGGAGCCGTCAACTTACTTCCTTTTGCGGAAGTCCTAAAAATCATATCATAACATTTGAAAAATAAAATAATCAGAATTAGAAATTTAAACTTGGCTTTCTCATTTAATGTTGAATACAGATGTCCTTCAACATTTACAAATAATTAATTTGGCTTTAAAAAATACTAATTTGTAGTGGAGGCTGGTGTATATGCTGCAGCACATGAATTAATTTAAGAAGAATTACTTGTTTCGAATATGTATGAACCTTTATAATAACAGGACTCTAAGAGTGTGAATTCCTTCTGCGAAGAGTTTTTTAAACTATCCACTTTCTAACCCCGTTGAAGGCAACATACCCGTGTGAGATTCATTATAACACACGATTCCTGCTTTTAATAAAAAAAGTTGCTCAATTCAATTAAAAATCACTAAAGCCACTGAAGAATTTGTTAAAAATATTTAGTAGGTGGTATTCAAAGCAAATTATTTTTTAATTTATTGGGCTTACAATTTATATGTCAGGCAGGTTTCCTCACGAACCTCTTGCAGAACTCTGTTCAAAAAGTTAGGCATTTTCACTTTAACGTGCCAATACATTTATTCATTGATGTTATTTGTAATCACAAATAGGAGGCACTTATTTTTGAATAATACTGATATTCATCCCTTCAATACAAGGAACAAAAATAATCTGTATAAAAAATGTAAAACATTGTCAATTGCACAGAGAGAAAGGAAGGTGTGCATTATCCATCTTCAACACGTGACTGCAGTCAGCACAGAATTAAACACTTGTCCCCCGATAATCAAGGTAAATTTAACACTGAATTACGCTCATTTTTGCTTAACCACTCCTTCTATTCAATAAAGGAATTTATAGAAGAATCGCAGAAGAGTAATTAATTAATTAGTTTATAATACAAAAATTTGTTATAAGTATATTTATCTTTTATACAATAAAATAATGTAATAAATGTACACAGCCCTGACCCATTCCACATCCTTGAAGCTTAGCTTCTTCACAGGATCTACGGAATATGATTATTATTATTATTTGAGTTTAGAGCTTGGCTGTCTCTAGAACACTCTTCCTTAAAATTTTATTTCAGTCCTTAAAATAAATCTTTTTAAGAATATTGCTCTACAAAATATAGTGTTTCTTCTGTACGTTCTTATGTGATTACACACACATTAATTTGCTCGTTGAGTGGGCGTGTGGAAGTAGTTATTTAGTCATTAGCTATATGAATGGATGATGGTGAAATTCGTCGTTTTGTTCCAGAGCTAGACTCGTCATATTATAACACTTACCATACCCTTCATTAATTGCCTTATATTTGTTCCAAACACTCCGGCGTATCTACTCCAAAAACTCCAAAAGCATGAAATAAAATATGAAAAAAATAATTGAAAAAAAACATTAAAAAACAGTGTCGATAACTTGCACACTTGTGTTTACTCCCTTTTAATTTTCAATTATTTAATTAAATTAATTAGTCACTTGGTGTCCGAAGGAGATCTTTTAGATCCTTCTCCCACTGAACTCACATTTATCGATGCTTAATTTGACTATTTATGTTTCACGTTCGCTGAACTATTATGTCAGCAAACGATTCATGAGTTCAAAGCTAACTTCGATCTACGAGTACACATCCTAAAGCAGAGTCCAGGACAAACGGCAAGCTCCTACTCTCTTGGAAGGTTGTTTACACGCGGAAAACCTTACGACGGCAAACTGTCAAATCGATATGAGTGAAAGTTTTAAAGGAGAACAGTCACGCAATGGATAAAATCGTTTTGAGAAACTTGTAAAAGGAACAGTTGTTAGATACATAGATTGAATGAAGTTAATCTCTACTTTTTTTTGCACCGTTATCATAAATACTTGTCGTTTCTTAGAGAGCCTATTTGCATATATATAGATATATATGTATGTATTTAGGTAAATAGAAACAATCGAAACCATAAATTAGCTCCCTGAAAGTACTGCGACGATAAAGAATTTGTTTGGGAAGTGAGGCGAGGAAAATAAGGTAAGTAAGAGAAATTCTGGCAATCCACAGAGCGCCATTCTAATTAAGGGCAACGTTGTTTATTAAGTAAGGAAAAAAAGGGTAAGGGTCTGGGAGGTCAAGATGAAAACTACAGGTGGGAGGAAGGAAATTACAGCGGGACCAGAAATTGCAAACAAGGCAGAAACGACTAAGAAGAATTACCTATTTTAAACTCCACACATGATGAGAAAATCAATGGCCGTTATAACATCAATAAGTAAAGGACAAGAGAACTTGCCTGTGACGTACCTTTGGTGAATTTTTCATAGCATAATTATCAACAAACGAATTAATTCCGCGAGAATTATTGTATAAAAATATCTGAAATATCACATTTCCATAATTGTTTGGTTTCTGCTACTGGCTTCAATGAAATATGATTTTCCTCCATATATTATAAAACCAATTATAAATTCACAAAAATCTTATACATAAAATTATTCAACGGCATTAACTCTTATTACTAAAATAACCGGTATATTTTTGATAATTTAAACGTTGTTGAGCACTTTTATATGTAATTTTTGTGAATTGAAAATATTTTGAAAATTTATGTAAGAAAATTATGCAATAGTTATCTTGTTAAAAGTAGTATATGATTTTTTTTAAAAAAATGGGTGAATTTGTATACAAGAAAAAATAAATTCAATATTATTGAAGGGAAGAAAATTAATTTTTTTTATGTTCTCATGCAACGGAATTGCACGTAATTATGCTAATTAATCAAACTGGTAGTCCAAATACTGTAATAAACGTAGGAACAATCAACGCTTTCTGTTAACTAGCAAGACAAAACAAATTCAGATTAGATAGGAAATATTTCGCATCAATTATAGTGCCAAAATATAATATAAAATAGAATATTAAATTTTTAAGTTTTATCAGCTACAGAAGGAAATATCGGATTTTATTGGTCGTTTTATTAATAATAGAAGTCTTATACGTCGTGGACAAAAACTGATATGGATCTGTCATGAATGATAAAATAACGTGAGAGGGCTGAATGTATAAATATAAATTTCAATTTTGATCTTTCAGATTCTGATTATCGCGATTTTTTTTGGGTTAACAGGCTTCATGAGGGTGATCCTGAAACAGGCAACTCCCCTTTAATAGCATAGGAAGGGAATTGAAAAGGAGGGGGGATGCGGAAGGTAGAGCAAGGTAGCCAAGGGTTAACTAGGGTCCCCGGGCTATGGTTTAAGGATCCTACCCTTATGGCGTTTCACCTAAAGAGATGCAGGGAAAACCCTAGAAAACCTGCATCAGGTAGGTCGGGCATTGCTGGGTACTATTCTCACGCCCTTCCCTGTGAATGACGGGAGAAGAGTTTGCTGTGGGGACGCAGCATTCCCTTCTCCGTGTCTCCACCAGTTTCAGGAGGCAGCTGGCCGACTGATCCAATGGGATCAGCGGACAGCTCTTGCCATATGCCCAAGGTCTTTGACCCCGGTACATATACCTCCTAAAATAGGTGAAGGTGTTTTTTGTCTAATTATATAACATACATATGTGGCGTCTTCAAACATGGCTGCAACAGAATAAAAACCTCTATTGCTAACCGGTTGAATGGACAACGTGAAAATTTATGATTTTTCTATTATTGGAATTTTTAATTCCTATCAAAACGGGATATTCTACAGAACTTGAAGTACTCCAGCACGGTCGACCTTAGAATTTACTGCACTCTGTGCACCGGTTATATTAGGTCTCGAATTAAACAGCTTCTAACCCGTTCCCGGTCAACCTTCATAAATTACGAAAAGTTGAAAAAAATTTTAACACTGTTCTGGAATTTCCAGTCGCTGTAAGAAGTACCTCTAGTCTGCACATAAATTTACAGTACACCAGAAAATTTCAGCTTTAATGCCAAGAGTCGTCACATTTTCTTTACAAATAGTCATACGCCCCTCACATTTAATTAATGACTGATATTTACATATTTTATTAGTATGGGGGTTTACATTAAATTAGCGTTCTTATCGTTTTTTTGAACCTCGTTATTTTTATACTGGCTTAATCATATATTATTCTACGTCAGTTGGCCCATATATGAAAACTCACGTCTAAACATTCATTGCCGTTTGAATAATTTATCAAATTTTGATTGCCGGGATTTCCGAAAGGTTTAGTAAAGCTATCCTGACGACATATTTTTTTTCTTGGTAAGAAATATATTTTTAAAGTAAAAGCATAATAGACATCTACGATTAAAACAACCCAATAAGTCAGCTATTGCCGAACATGCCTTGTTCACGGGCCATAAAATAGCTTTCGATAAGACGCGTATTCTGGACCGAGCTAATTGCTATTGGGATAGCTTTATTTTGGAGGCAATAAACATCGGGTCCAGTGAGAATTTACTTGAATAGAGATTCTGGATTCCAATTGAGCCTGGCTTGGAATCCATTGTTTCACCGGAGGAACGCGGGACCCCAGATGCAGCGCAGCCACGGGAGACTAGAGCATGACTAAGCAAGTGGACCAATGGGAGACGCCTTCGCTCCCGCGTCCACATCTAGCCAATCACAGGCGGTTTGCGCTTGCACAGACTTGCCTCAGACTATATAAATGCTTACACTCACCGAATTTCACACTTCAGTCTGAAGATGATGGCAGAGCAAAGCCATCGAAACGTCACTGTTTAAATCTTTGACCCGGTTGGAAACTCGAGAGGAATTTACACATGGGTCATTCCATGTCAGTTCAACCCCAAAAAAAATACGATTCGACACCCATGGTCTCAGATTTTGATGAAACTAGGCATGTTTGTTCCTTTCATGGATATAAGGAATGATATGAAATATTTCTGCTCTATCACAAATGGGTTTTGTTTTACAGCCTGCTAAAGTTTTGAACTATAGTATGTATACAAATATATTTTTATTTCTTGTTTCGTACTACTCTTTCATGACTATTTGGATTTAACACTATGCGACGGAATTTAATGGTAATAAGATTCGCTGTTCAAGATGGAGTATTCCCTGGGTAATGAGTGAATTCTCTGAAATATTCACTCCAAGAATAAAATAGTAATTACGATTCTACGGTCGCATCATCCCATTGACCACGTATGTGTTGTACACGTAAGATAATTTTGATAGGTCAGCGTGCAAGGTGTAGCAAGTAATGTCCATGTTTATGAAATGTAATATACCTTAAAAATCCAGTACTACAAAATGGACACAAGAGAAAACTTCTGCGAGCATTCACGAATAATTGCCGAGGATAGAGTATCCATTTGTATTAACAGCTGAGGGAGTTCCGACCCCCAGGGGCTTGTCAATGCCGGTCCTTTGTTTTTGTTGGAAACGCCTGCATCCTGCCACAGATGTGCGAACTCCGGCAGGAACAGCAATTCCCTAATGGCTCCCACGCCGTTCCTTTGAAGATTTGATCGGAGCTCATTACTAATTCCTATAATCCAGCTGCGACGGCCATTGTTATATTCGATGACCCAAATCTCGTACACTCAACGATAATGTATTCATATATATATAAATATAATCACTCGAGGTTCCCTTACTGCAGATGAGACGGATTTGCATACCGTAAATAAGTTCCACAGATCAAAGGCTTTGCGTAAAGATGCCAATGAATAGCATCAGAAGCATTAAAAAATTACACCAATACGGCCAACAATTTAGGCAGTTGAGAAAATCTGCCCTCCTACCACAAATAGGACTGGAAGCTGGAAGAAAGCGAGAAAACGTAAGTTGGTATGCCTGTTTTTGCTAGATCGAGAGTTATTAAAATTCACTATAGATATGGAGGAATTGTTCGAGATGTCTGCCGGAGCCTCATATGGAAATGTTGAATAAATCTCATATCCCTAATTTTGCGGCCGCAAACTGTACCTGATTTATGAACATTTAGCACCAGAGGTTTACAGAACGAACGAGAACGTTGCTAATTTATTTCACAACATTCCTAGTTTGGAACTGAAGAGCCGTCAATCTGTCAACAGTGTTGCGTGTTGAAGTATCGTGGACTTGTAAACAATTTCTTGGCAACTAAGTTGAAGAGAATGTTTGAGAAAATACTTCTGAAGAAATAGGAATAAGCTTGAGCACGTTACATCTGCCTGAATATATTCCGAGGAATAAGAATTTAATGGTATGAAATCGATTACAAGTGGTCAAAGAATCGGCGAGAGAGTAACAGAATCAAAGCATAAGAATTAAGACACAGGTAAAACACATAAGAGCCATATATAAGTATTATGTATGAATTAATGGAGTTATGACAGAGGAAGATTTGGAAAACATAATAAATGGCATGAACGTGATCCTGGAGGAAGAGTTCAATATGAGGATTAATAGAGGTAAAACCAAAGTGATGGAGTGTAGTATAGAAACCAGTGGAATAACAAAGGGTGTTAGATTCTGAAGGAATAGTTTGAAGGAAGTTAAGGAATTTTACTACTTGTGCTGCAATAATAATATGGTAGAAGTATAGTAGACATAAAGAGCAGGACAGCACAGGCAATGAAGGCTTTCGCAAAAGAGAGAAATTTACTTACGGGTAATATTAGAATTGAATATTATGAACTCTTATTAAAAATGTTGGTATGGATGCGAAAAATGGACGATAGGAGTTGCAACCAAAAAAAGAATAGAAGATTTCTAAATGTGGTGTTATAGGACAATAGGAAATTATTTAGGTCATTTTTAACATTAATAACCTGATGTGAAACATGGACCTCATCAGTCTAGAAAAAAACATTACATCAACACCTACAATTTTTACATTTTTCCAATCATTCTGAAGGTTAAATATATATATGCTTCGACAACACTCAATAATTTTGTACATTAACTTTTGAATTATTTTTGTTTTCATTAATGCGTTTTTCTTTAATGAGCCTTTTATTTGACCAATGTAACACGAATTGCTATCTATATATTTTGCCGTTCAACAGCAACTCATTGAAATTAGTAATTGTATCGTTAATATTTTTAACAAAGTTTAAATTATAGCAAGACTTAAAGATAACCCGAATACTGTACTGAATTTGTTGCAAGAAAGGGGCGAACTATATATAAATTTGTTATTATGTTTTTTAAATTGTTAATATCATATTTAATATTAATCAGCCTAATTGTAATGTATTTTTAAATGACGTGCAGAGGGTAAAAGGTTTCGAAGAATAATATTTACAATTTTTTTTTCAGATTAAATTTATTAATACCGCTGATGAGGTAATTTGACTGTCTTATATATTTTGTATGTGTTAATTGGTGGCTTGATATTTAATTAAGATTTCTTCCCGAGTAAGTAGATTTCTCATTGCCTTATTGTCAGAAACTATAAACAGAGCATCGGTAAAATTATAGTAATGCCGCATTTAATTTCTTTATGCGATAAGAAAATTCTTTATTAATAAAATCCGCTGTTATAATATAATATTAATAATTTTTCCTTAATGAGTTAATTCTGCTTATACTGCTCTGACTACAATTGTTCGGAAATATTTGTAAAATAGTCCATGATAATAAGCTTTGAGACGAAAGGGGAGGAGCTGCTGTGATATATTTTTCCTTCTCAGTTTTGAAAACTATGAAGAATCTCTCTATCCGCCAAAGGAAGAAGTGTATCTGCGTCCAAGGACGGCGCTTGGTAATGAAGATGCTTCAATATTGATTTTTCAAGGGCAACTGGCATCTTATCACGCTATATTTCAATCAGCTCATCTGTCTGGAGTTCCTCATCGCCGAACAAGCTTCTTCTCTGCCTTCAATTACGCCCACCTTCCCTTTGTAGCGAGGATTGTCCCTCTACAACGTCCCCGCGAACGAGAAAAAGAGGGGGACGTTGGAATTCTCAGAAATTTATTCGGGGAAAAACACACGCACACACACAGCTTAACGCGAATTATGAAGGAGGAAATTAATTGCCTTAATTGGTTCGCAGCGTACCACCACGAGAAAGCAAGCAAGCTACAGAGGAGCTCAAGAGGAACTACGCTTCTTAACCAAACTCGAGTTTTGGGAACTTTAATTAGAGGCATTGACCTCTCCATTTCATCAACTTTGTGTATGTATATTCCAATACCATGCTGATCATGATTATTGTTTCCGTCCAGTAGCCACCGGCCCACGCATTTATTTCAATGAAAGTAAAACTGGGGAAAAAAAACCATTCACGTGTTAATGCCACGTCACATATGGCCTCCGCTCGTAAAATTAATCTCCCATTGAAAAAACATTCAGCGTGTAGCAATTTTACACGAGACAAATAATCACAGTACGCGAAATCCAAAAATTAGCAAGCATCCGTCGATTACCAATCCCTGTAATGCAAACAATTCGAACGCGGCCATTACGATAATTTTTGTGAATTATGTAGTGCTTCACCTGATAATGATAATAAATGGCTTTTGTTGGAGTAGGATAGTTCAATGGCCTCCAGAAAGTCGCAGGTCAGGGTAAAATATCCGCGTCAGCTCTAAATGAACAGATCTGACAGTACGAACATGAATGTTTTTTCGTTCGCTCGCGACCATGTCGCACAGAATTAACTCATTAAGGAAAAATTATTAATATTATATTATAACAGCGGGATTTTTATTAATAAAGAATTTTCTTATCGCATAAAGAAATTAAATGCGGCATTACTATAATTTTACCCGATGCTCTGTTTATAGTTTCTGACTATAAGGCTATGGTGCATTATAATATTATTTATAAATATTTCATTTGTAGCCAGCAGCACAAAGCCAAGAGTTGGAACTTTCGGGACAAAGAGGGACGCTGGAAAATCCCGTAAAGGGACAAACAAGTCTATTTTGGCCCCCTTTCTGAGAAAGGGCTAAGGAGGGGGGGATATTGGGTTTAGCCATAGGCTGGCCAATAAGAGGATGAAAAAAAGTAGAGAGGAAGGGAGAAAACGTTTACCGTAGTCTCTGAGATTCTCATAGACGGACACTTGTGGTAAAGACGGCGAGAGATGTGGATGGTCCATTCAGCGCCACAGAACGAGCGGCATCCAAGAGTCCCTGAATGTTCCGGCTTTTGGTAAGTGTTGGCCACGAATGATCACGCGACCGCGGGTTCGTAACCGAAATCACCACCACGGTTATCCTTGGGAAAGGGAGACTCACTGTTAGCTTTCGCAATTGGTGAATTTTCAGGCCAGGCAGATAAATATTTCATATATAATTTTTTTTGTTTTGTTTATAATAAATTCATTTTCTTAGGATATTTTTTTTTTATTTAATTTATTCTTGCGTAAATAACCTACGCAGGTGGCGCCCAAAATCCCTGACCACGTGGTACCCGAAGTGTGCCACAAGGCAATTACCGATTGGTATGAGAAATCTACTTACTCGGGAAGAAATCTTAATTTAAATATCAAGCCACCAATTAACACATAGAAAATATATAGTTTATAATCTAGTGGATAAGACAGTCAAATTACCTCATCAGCGGTATTAATAAATTTAATCTGAAATTTTTTTAAAAATTTTATTCTCTCTCTCTCAAAAAAAGACAATGCAGTTAACACAATAATAATTTTTTACACATACAAAACAATAAACTTGGGGGGTTGGTTTTTAAGGTTTAAGGACATATGTGTATATTTATTATTTTATGTTCACCACTTCTGCGCTGGTGTGTAATTCGATTTCCTGGGGGTGTTTAAATTCCAACAAACAGAGAGGGGAGAGGAGAAGCAATTTTGTTAGCACTGAGCCACCCTGCTCTGATTATGATGATGATGATGATGTGATGTATCTGTGAGATGAATTGGTGTGTGAGCAAGTACAACGCCGCGATCTGTCCGCAGAAGCGCGTACTAGAAGACGAGTCGCGCAGACGACAGCCTCGCGTGTCATTCATTCTATTTCAGTTCCCACTGGGACACTCAAACTACAATTTGGAGATATCTTCATCACTGTTTCAACGTTTGTCGGCTGAAGAGTCCCTGGAACTTATTTTTTTCTTAATATTTCTATACTATTAGGTGTTTGCTTACGGTAATCATTCAATATCAGACATTTAATTACTGCACTCTCCTATGCTCGTAGCCTCTGAGATCAACACAAATTAAAGAGCCTCGGAAAATAATTTTGTTTTTTTAAAAAATTCTACTGCGGTAGTAGCAGCAGAAGTTTTCGAGGAACAGACACAGTCATTTCATCGCTTTGTCTATTTAAATAAAAGGCAGTGTATTCTGTGCGCTCTGGGTTTTATATACCCAAGTGTCGCGTGAACACATTGCGACTTCATGTTTGTCCGCTATGCGATCCTATACCATTCATCAGCTTGACATGATAATTTGGTGTATTGTATTGTAGTGTTCAGCCCAGAGAAGGTTTCTGTCGACCTTTCGAAGAGACTTAGGTTCATTCCTTCTCCCCGTTTCAGACCACAAATGGTCCTGTCCTAAAGATATATAGAACTTGTAACACGATAGATTATAACCTCACGAAGCTTGTCAAACTAGATCTATTAAATTGCTGTTAAACGTGAAACATTTCTTAAATTTAACTAATATTTCATTTTAAGTAATTGTACTTCATAATTAGTTCGTGAAAGTCAAATCAATCAAACAGACTTAAAAAAAACAAATAGTTTCTTTCTGTAAGCACAGTTCGTGAGATTCTACATGACATGTTTAGATACGCAACAGGGAAAGTATAAAGAGACTATTGTCTTTTGAAGAGGAACTTCCCCTTCAACGGACTGACGGAACGCTACTAGCATTGTTGGAAACATTAACTGTATTCGTAGGAACGGGATATGGAGACTGCCACAATGTCTCTTTAACATACCCTATACTTATCATCTATTACATTTTAACGCTTGAGTTTCTCGACGTGCAACATATCCTGAACTGACTGATGTTTTCAGAAATGCTTTTACACTACGAAGTTGCGTTTACAAAGTTGGAGTTAAAGAGAGCTCCTGTCTACTCCTCATTACAATATGGGCTGAGTTGTCCACTGCACCAATTGTTGACACACGACTAGCTAAACCGCCCAAACTACGGTCTATGAGGTAAATTTGTTAGTTAATGCTTTGGAAGGAAATTTGAAACTACAAATGAGTAACTATTAGGCAGGTGTGCGGGTTAGCATGGCACTGAGGGTGTAATATATAAGGTAAAAATTCAATGGAGTTAACTATTCGAATGAGAGACATGATCCGTAATATAATGGCAGGAAAATTATTGATAGAGAATTTATAGGCTCGTTTCCAAACAGTTATTTGGATAGTATAGTTACGGGAAAATATTTATCATCCAGTTATAAATTTAAATATTTGTACAAAAGCAAAGTAACTCTATACAATTATATTCCAGAAGCATTATACACTTCATTGGTTCGGGTTTAAGTGACTAACATTGGGCTTTCTGATAATTAAATAATGCGTATAGAAGCTTAGGTCATAATAATCTCTGTTGAAAAAATGTTTCTTAAATATTAGCAATGAGCTAGTTGCATTTGAATAAGAAGGTCGATAATTTTGTAATGATTAATTTTATATTATTTTGTGTTAAATAATTTACCCAATTTAAAGTAAACGTGATCAATAAGTTTCAAAGCCTAAAACCCAAATCCAATACTTCCTGATTTAATGCCAATTTCGTAACTATATTCAACCATCAGCAATCTCATCTTCGCATAATGTGCCCTAAAATAGTAGGCCCTATTCTGTAACACTGTCGCATTCCGTCTTCCCCAACAAGGCTCCTTCCATTCGTCGGTATTTTCCGTCAGTTTTATTTCATATTGTTCTTCCGTAGCTTTTAGTGACAGAAAGTCGTCCTCGTGGCTATGAATTATTGGGTTATATGATGTCACCTTGATGGATCCCTTCGTCTCTTATTTAGTACCGATACTTATAAGCCGATCGCTCACGTGGCAATATGGTCTTATATTTCTAAAAGCTACAGGTAATTTTAATCATTATTAAAATGCCCTAATTTATATCTTTGTGTTGTCCAATTTGAGAACCCTGGATGAAACTGATGTTGTATCCTAATTATATTAATTCCTTACAGCATGCACGTATTGAAACTAAACCGGACTGGAGTGAAGTTTTTAGCCACCTTAACGAACCAAAATTATGTATCACGAATGGAACACGAAGTTAAGCAAAGGAGTAGTCGAAACTATTTATAGAAAAATTATGTTTGAGTAAAAGCAAGCGTTTGAAATCATACTAGAGACTAAAACAAACGTATTTAGAGGCACAAAACAAATTAAGTAACTACCAGTGATATATTCCAATTGCCTTTAAAATATTACTTAATCTTCCCTGAAAATGAAAACTTCACTTAGATTGTCGATATGAAAATTAATTTTAATACTTATACGGAATGAATAATTATATTTCCGTCGTTCCGACTCTTAATGATCACGTGTGACTTGTAACGCAAGCTAAAATAAGGAACATTGTTATTACTAAGACACTTCACGTCAAGTCACCACCATATTTATTTATAGCCTTGATTAAACTGATTAAACCTTCGCTTCACCACATCACGCTTGGGAGGAAGATTGCACAAAACTACAGTAAAGAATATGTTCAGTAATATTGAGTTGGAGGTTTTATGAAGTTGTCGTCAACCAATGTTTTAGAAACATTTCCAATCATTCCTTTCTTTCAATTTGCTGCACACATACAGCGGCATGCCTTTTGTAGGTAAACAATATCTTGAAAGCCAAGATCGGCGAGAAGATAATCTTACAGATAAGAAAAAAACATAAACCACGAAAGCTTGATACTAAGACTAATAAATAACGCGTGGAAAAAAAAACCGGTCTACACTATCACAAGTATAACACTAACCTTAACAAGCATGCACAATCATTTCATCTACGAATAGCATCCGGCGTGTTCATATTTTCATGATATTTATGTCTGTAAATTTTATTATGATACTAGCTAACCCCACGACTTCGTTCGCGCCGAAATAGTTCTTTTTATTTTGCCCTAAAAACGAAACAACAGGTACAGAATTTTGATAAAGTTGAATTCATTGAATATATCAAAAGTACGGTATCATCTATTAATGATCCCTTCAGGGCAAACCTTATAACTCGCAGTTGGTTTTCAATAGGTCCCGCTATTATACGTTTCGGAGCCAATTTCAATTCCCTTCCTATGCTATTAAAGGGGAGTTGCCTGTTTCAGGATCACCCTCATGTAGCCTGTTAACCAAAAATAAAAAAATAAAAATGAGGGATAAGGGCGCTGCGGGAGTTTTCTCGCAGGCGCTTCAGCCCAGAGTGACTGCGGGGCTCACCTGATCATGTCGGGAATGCCTCGCACTCTCTCTGGGTACTTTTTATCAAAGTTCTCATATGCCGAGACACCTTCACCTATTTTAGGAGGTATATGTACCGGGGTCAAAGACCTTGGGCATATGGCAAGAGCTGTCCGCTGATCCCATTGGATCAGTCGGCCAACTGCCTCCTGAAACTGGTGGAGACACGGAGAAGGGAATGCTGCGTCCCCACAGCAAACTCGTCTCCCGTCATTCGGAAGGGCGTGAGAATAGTACCCAATGCCCGACCTACCTGATGCAGGTTTTCTAGGGTTTTCCCTGCATCTCTTTAGGTGAAACACCACGAGGGTAGGATCCTTAAACCATAGCCCGGGGGCCCTAGTTAACCCTTGGCTACCTTGCTCTACCTTCCGCATCCCCCCTTTTCAATTCCCTTCCTATGCTATTAAAGGGGAGTTGCCTGTTTCAGGATCACCCTCATGTAGCCTGTTACCCCCCCCCCCCCCAAAAAAAAAATCGTGTCGACGATCCAAAGAAGTTTATTATTTCTCAAGTAGTTAGCTCTCTGCCAACAATAGGTTAATAACGGAGCGAATCGTACTTCAACAATAATATATCTCCTCCAATATATTGAAATGAATTATGCACGAATATTTAAGTTAAATCTCCATTTTTTAAACTCTCAAATTTTCATTGAAATTCGTTGAGTCGTTTCGGAGCCTATTCGGGGACAAACATACATGTAGACAGAAAGAAACTTCCAATTTTATCTATTTGTATATATTTGCGAGAACGATTATAAAATTGGTGATTTTAATAATAACAGTGTGGAGATTATAACGATGGTACGAGTATAATAATAATAAACAAAAATAAAACAACGACCATATACAAAGTTTGTATTTAGTTTCGTCAACATGTTGGGGACTTCCTAAGGTAATGTTAATTTTTAACATTTTGATGAAATCAAGATGAATTCCATTTGAAGCCGACCTTGTAGGCAGCAAAGTTCAGATTTTCTTACGTTATGCATCTTGTTTTCATCACAATTTAACGTTAGCCGAGGAAGTCCCAAATATGGCGACGAAACGTCGATTCAAACTTTGTATTTGGTCGTTAATTAATTTCATTTAATTTTTGGATAAACAGACGTTAGTTGATTTACTATTAATAATCATCAATATTTTACACTAATGTTAACGTTCTGCCTTATAACAATTAAATGGGACGATGTATCGTTTTAGTTATACTGATGCGGTCTTATGTATTTTACAGTTAAATATAATACGAAGAATAAGCTAATTTACCTATAGACAAAAATGTAATAGCAATAAAATGTATAGGAATAGTTTCAAATGTTATTAGTCCCACGAATTCCAGATTTTGTATTCTGATCTTCTCCGAAATATAATTCCATTATTCTTGAATATATTTTATATACGAGGCCATTACGTTAAATATCACTGAGTCATGATTGCTTAAAAATCGTCATTTCTGTCTTTAAGTGATAACCAAGATTTTCAATTAACTCAAACAATCAAACAAAAAATATTCAGGTATTACGATGAAGCATTATCTAATGATAATAAAGATTGCAGAATTCTCACGTCAATTCATCAGTGATGTAGAATCCTGATACCTTATCTATTAAGATAGTGGTTCTGCACTCATCCCAAAAAAGCAGTGTTCCTTGATAGCTACTGGATGTTCCTGTACCAACAGAATGCAGTTATTCAATATTTATACTTTCATACCTAACGCAAAAAATATACACCTGACAATTTTTTGATTTTTAAATATTTTATACCATGAGCGTGTGTATAAACTGTCTTCAATTTTGTAAGATGGCTACATACACTAATACAGGGAAATAGCGACCTTTTTGCTATTTAATCTATTTAGTCTTATATGCACTGCTAGCAACCGCTCTCACTCGCAGTCGCTATTAACACTATTCTCTCTCTCTCTCTCTCTCACACACACACACATATTGTCGTCCTTTTGAGAGACTGTCACCCCCTAGTACGCGTTTCCACACAAAATAAACCTAATAATTATATAAGGGGCATAAATTATCAACAATTTATAAATTAAAATTGGATTATGTATACATTTCAATAATCTTAAAACTTAACATGAGTTTAATCTGACGTTAATTATTATATAAGTCTTTCTGGAGACAAAAAAATATACTTTTTAAGAGCACTTTAAATGAGAAGGATCACAATGAACTATGATGTTATCACTATACATGAATTAGAGGAAGTCATGAATTTGATTGCGATAAAATTGTAGCCTTAGATTTTTCTGAGTTCAATTTCCTTAAAAGAAATATATCTGAAATGTTATTTATTGAAACAACCGTTAACGCTCTAAAATTTCAAAATAATAAATTGAAACTAATTAATATTTGTGATCCTTCAGTTTTGATTATTTAATTCTTATTATTAAAATAAATTTTTATAAATACCTTATTTTAAACTGTAAAATGTATTGTAATTTTTATTTTTTTTTGATTTTTCACACAGTTTAAACATTTTAACTGTCTAATAACCCCCATTATTTTTAACTTTTTTCCCTTTTTACACATTGTTAGGTCTGCCTATATTACATTGTTGTTATGTATTCTTGCGGTTGAAGCTGCCCTTGGAGGCAGTCAAGTTTTTGGGTTTTTATACTCTTGGCATGTTTTTTTCATCAAAATTGAAATAAATTAAATTATTTTTATAATATAATTCCGATATTTTAATCATTTTTAATGTAAAATTTTTTGTAGTAAAAGTACCTGAGGAAGTTTCAAATATGGTGACGAAATGTTGATTCATAACTTTATTCGTTATCTGGTCGTTAATTAATTTAATTTCATTATTGAAAAAAAACGTTAATTAATTTACTATTTAATACAAATGTTTTAAACTCCATTAACATGGATTTGAGTCTAATGGATAGATTATGGGTATATTATGTTGCAGTGAAATGAAAGGATATTTTAAATGAACAATTTAGAAACGTAAGGTAAATTTTGTGGTTGTTAAGTATCGTTTCGAGAAGTTCCGACTGTACGTGGTTGTGGTGGACTTCACTTTGACATATGCAACTCTCCACGCACCACTGTTATGCCAGACGCATACGATTAAGTATCTTCTGAAATTCTTAGTCACTCGCACGCATCAAATGGTATAACCCTTTCCTTCAAACGTCTTTAAAAATATCAAATGGTTTTAGCTTAAAACCACTGATTACACTGTGATAAAAGGTTCGTATTCACGTTGAATCAAAAAAAAAGGAAAACCGACCCCCCCTTTTTTTCTTGATATATAAAATTTTACGGTTTTTTTCCGATAATTTCTTCAATCCGCCTGAATAACTCAGTGTTTTAAGTAAGTTCAACTCATGTTTGATTTAAGTTACAATCTTTTTTTTTTCTCCAAGTCGTCCGGGTTAACGACGTCCTTGACCCATCGTTCCATCATATCTCGTGTGGCTTCAATTCCGAATGCCTTTTCGTTTCTTTATCTACTTCTTTAACTTACAATGTATCCCAAACAAACCACCATAACGGTGAGATTCATAACGCGAGTTGATTGGGAGTGGCCTTCAAGATTCACTTCGTACATTCCGAGTGAGCTGATTCTTTCCGGGCGTTATTTAATAAATATTAATATTCATATCGTTGATGTGTGAAATTAAACTAAATCTACTAAGTGACTTGCTATGATTGGAAATAAGTGATTTATCGTTCAACCGTTGATCGACGAAAATTAAACGGCGTGTCGCCGAATTTTCCCGTACAAATTTTAATCTCGGCTACTGACAGACAATTGGAGCATAAAAATAAATTAATTAAATAATAATAATACAGCCAAAATTAGGCGATCAAAATAAATATACACACAACGTTTCTGTCACGTTTGTTGCTTTCTTCATACGGAGTTTGAGATATCCTTGATTTAATTTTATCTTCGTAATTAATTACTACAATTTGAAACACATGGGGCGTTTCTATATTGTCAATATTTTTTAAAAAGATAGTTGGTGGATATAATTGTCAAACTTCTATTCTCATACCACATCCAGATCTACAGTTGTTACAAAATAAATATCCATAGTCGATCGGAATAACTAAAAGGACAGACAGACAGTAGAAAAAAACAGTTCATATACAATCATCAGGACATTTGTATCATAATTAAAGTCTCCCAATAATAAAACGCCCTTGTTAAAACTATGCAGGTTTTTTCTTTTACAGCAACGTGATAACTATAACAACAAGCTTTCGGCTTCATCTGAAAAAAGTATTAAGGAGACACACTAATTAACATCCTTATTACATCACATAACAGTTTTTTTTTCAATTCATATCGCCTGACACTTTCGACCCGGTGTTTAGGTTTTTCCAGCACGTCGTAAGATCGGGTTTCTCATACATCCTACTCCACATCTGTCCATTCGATATTGATAGTTCTGTTACGTCATCCATTCATTATAATTTTCATTTATAAAAATGTCTCAGTTTTAATTTACATTAATTATAACACATCTTATTCTCGTATTTATATTTTAGAATATTTGTTGAATTTATTTAAAATAATTTCATTTACTGTCCCTATTGCCTGTCCCTATTATTCATACAATAAACGCACACGTCTGATGAATTTAAAAAAAAATTAATTTTCAAGTCTCAAAAACCGTCTCATATAAAAAGATTCGCCCTGGTTCTTTTTTCTCACGGGTCGTATTTTCCACATTTTACTCTGGACTCAAACCGTGAAAGGTTATTATCTAGATCAATAAAGTGGCGTCATAATTACTGATATTGATTATCTATAATTTAATGAAATTGCGTGGTAATGACTTCGGTAAACATGCCATTCATTACCTTTTCCAGTGTTTGGGCTACAAAGTGCTTCACAAAAGGCAAAAGTACATTTTATTGCTAGCGAAGGCTTACCGTAGACTTTCACTGACATTTTAGAATCAAGAACTCTTGTAGTCAATCGAGGAATCAATGAGATTGGGAGTCGTCGTTTGAA
Source organism: Eucriotettix oculatus (assembly GCA_034510155.1). Lineage (NCBI taxonomy): Eukaryota > Metazoa > Arthropoda > Insecta > Orthoptera > Tetrigidae > Eucriotettix > Eucriotettix oculatus. Next base: position 69,123,442 of record CM067381.1, on the reverse strand, counting down.
CGTCCCACTTATTTTAGCAAGTTAACACGCACTTTTTCAACGTAGTTCCTTATCTCCCAGAGAACTATAGCACCTACAATTTATAAGCCCACATTTCGTTATTTTTTTTAAAAAAAACCCATCTCTAATAGAAATTTCATGACATCGTAACTCGTGTATATATATATATATATATATATATTCTAACATGAAAAGTTACACTTAACAATGCAGGCCAGCTTGCGAGTTGCAATTGTTGAGGAACGACGGAGTCCGGGCCAACAATGTAGTCTGGCGAGACTTAAGTGAGTTGTCATGGGGTAGTGTCGGTTGTGTCGGCGGGACGACGAAAGAATGACCACGCCCTGCAGATATAATTTTTTTCTCATGCTCTGATTGGTAAACTCGATGATACTATATATAATATCATACTTTTGTATATTATATATATATATATATATATATATAGTGAATTATTTTTATTAAGTCTTTCGCTCACACTCGCCGCAGGCATCGGGTTGTAGGACCAGTTGTATATAATTCCTCTACGAGATTATTTTCGTGCTCACTGATTTTTTTTCGTTATAGTTGTCACACGTTCGTTGTATTTCGTCTCTTATAAAATGAATTCTGAGATCCTTATGTAGAGGATGGCATCTGTAATTGACCTTAGTACTTTTTTGGTCTGGAACGTTTGTAGTATACTCAGAGAGATGATTGTTTTGCACAGCCCAATAGTTGGAGTCCATAGGTCCATATGGGTTTCAATACCTGTTTTGTAAACAAGCATTTCGTTTCTCAGGGATAGTTTTGATCTACGACCATGGAGGAGCTAATTCATTTGTCTGGATTTTAGGTCGAGTTCTCTTCTTTTTTTGGGGGGCA
>CM067381.1:68949775-69122478 GCA_034510155.1 Eucriotettix oculatus | reverse complement strand
ACGGATAAATAACACGAATGAAGAACAGCTCTGACATTGGAGGTTTGCATCAGACAAGTCTTAGGACTGAATACCGCAACAACATGAGCTACCATGGGAGAAGTATGATGTTAATAAAATAGTGACCAAACCTATTCTGATAAAGTAGTTTAATCAATGGATTAACCTACCCCACATGCCGACATGTTAATTACATACATTATTTTAAATTTGTATTCACTATTTAATATTGTATATACTGTATCAATTATTGTACCAACTATAAATCAATACGATAAAAGTTTTTATATATGAATAATAAAAATAAAATAGTACTAAGATAAATTATCACAGAATGTTTTACTTTTTCGACTTCTTCAGTTAACCGTTAGTTTCATTAATCGATCAAGTTTTGTGTACGCTAGAAAGAAAATAGCGGGGGAAGGGGAAGGGGAGGATTTCGTACGGAGTTTCGCGTTCCTAGGAAACTTGGGAAACGAGGCAAGAGTTGAGAGAAAAGCAGTGGCAAGAGGTTCGAGGAGTGAATTCGGAGTATTGGAAGGAAGGGCAGAACAATAGATTAAGGCCCCGAGGTTGCCGAAGGCGTGGATAATTGACAGATCGTTAGTTGTGAGTCTAATACCGGGAAAAGCCGAAACTCAAACACCGTGAACCGCTTCTTTCAGCGAGTTTGCATGGGGGACCTTTACAATGGTAACACTGATAGATAGGGATCGGAGGAAATGAATTGCCCTTGACACACACAAACAATGAACTGTGGTAACGGAACATCTTCCGGATGAACAAATAATTTGTAAGTCTTGCTAACAAAGGTTCCCCCAGGATCTCTTATAATGCAGACTAATTAGGTCGTATTAAAACACTATTTGGGGCCTGCTTAATTTTACCGAACAACAAAAAAACTATTATCAACTATTTTTCTGCAGCTTGACAAGGAGAACTTCAAACTACTCACAAACACTTTGACATAAATTTCGTTTAAAATGGAAATTGTAAGAATGTATAATTGGCCAGATACAGACAATATTTTATGAAAACACCAGTGCAAAATTTCCTCAAGCTTGACCTTTTTAACTACAGCTATAATTAAACGGTAAACAATATGTATGACTATTTTTGTTGCTGAAAAATTTTAATTAGATTTACTGTTTCTTAGTCCTATCTATATGGCCACTCAATATATATAGGCCGAACAAAGCGTGCTTTAAAAACAAGGAACGATGAGCATTAATCAAATTACAAACATTGTTTTAACAAAACGTACCATACAAAATGTACCCGTTAAAAATATATAGTGTTATTTTTTTTAAGGATTGCGAATCTAACTTGGAATAGATGGTACTACTTCATTCCTGAAGAGCTTCCTAATGTGCACATTAAGGAGGATATTACTATACACATGTATCTATATCCAATAATATATTACTTTTAAATATATAAAACAATGAATAATCTATTAGCAATTTTAATATTCGATATACAGACAATATTCAGTGCCAGTTATTCTGGACAGAAATCCACAATGACCTGAAAACAATGGCGGCGAAATCTCCGAGAGATCAAGATTGCCAGGAAGACCACAGAAACTTCTAGAATTGGCAATCGCAAAGGCAGTTAACTGTTGTAAATATGGAACATTTTGGCGTATTAAAGTCTATGGTAGTGCCTTAGCAAGTTTTCTTGGTTTTGAGGGCAGTGTCGTGTATCCTATGAGAGACAATTTGTGTTTAGTCTATAAGAGACTGATATTAATTAAGATCATCTGCAGGTTACGATAGTGTATTGAGATATTTTAGTACGAAGTGTTTGGGAATTAGGTTCGAATCTGTTCGTTACCTGCTACGAAACCCCAAACCCTGATCCCGACGAACTTTCATTTCTGGATCTGCTGATGGATTATTTGTCCAGCCGAACATACAACAGCCGCACTGAAAACTTTATTAATTTATTATTAATTTAATCATTTTCGCACTTAGACGTCGCATATTGAAAGGTTTCTTTTCGAGTTTTAAAAAGCTTTAGTTTATTTGTGTGGCCCACCTATGATTAAATTGTTTCGCTTAATGTTAATTTCAAAACATCAAATGTAACCTAAAACTAATGGATGCTGTAGATTTCAAGCTAAAACTATTTCTCTACGCGGATGATACAAATATAATTATTGCAGATAAAAACTTCGATAATCTGATTAAGAAAGTAGACAACGCTCTGAATGGTCTAAATATTTGGTTTAACGTGAATAAATTATCCCTCAACCTAGATAAGACTAAGTTAGTTCAGTTTAGTGCTGATGCTAGTAATAGACCAGTAGACAAGTTCTCAGCTAATGCTTGAGCCTTTCCTCGGCCTTCGGATTGACGATAAATTAAAGTGGAATGACCGTCCATATAGATCTGCTTGCCGGAAAACTAAGTTCAGCTTGTTATTCTCTGAGAACACTAATGTAACACCACGTTGGCAAGAAGTGCGTCAAAATGGTTTATTTCGCGTATTTTCATTCAATTATGAGCCTATGGCATCTCTAATTGGGGAAACTGCTCCAGGAGCAATGAAATATTTAAGTTGCAAAAGCGTGCAATTAGAATACTTTCTAGCAGGAATTCTAGATCACGGAGTTGCAAACCTTTCTTCAAAAGTTTGCAAATCCTTACTTTACACAAGCGTATATATTTATGAATATTAATAGTTTGTAAAGCGAACACTATTTGTTTTAACAAATGGCGAGTTTCATGAATGCGGAGACCAGAAATCGTTACAGCCTCTAAGGTCGGTCAAGCATCGCCTTGCTTACACCAGAAAAGTAATTCACAATACCTCCGGGGGATAGTTTTATACCAAACAGCCTTCCTTCCGCCAGAGGCTAAAAATAGTACCTACAAAGCTTCGTGAAGCAGAGTTAAACTATTCTTTTAATGGCGCTGCTGTTTTAACTCTCGGTACAGGATTTTCTTAATCGTCCTTCTAGTATTTAAATCAAGGTTCTTGCAAAAATTGTTAGACATTGAGCTGCCTTATAAATAGCACACACACACTATCTATAAAATTTCTAATTCAGTTTTTTTGCTCTTTTGTTTGTTTGTTTCATGTATTGCTGGAGCTACGGGACAGTTTCCTGGTCCAAGTCAGTTAAAAATCATTGCAGTGTTCCTCAGTGTGTGCTTGTTTGTGTTTTCTCCCGTGTGTTGCGTCCGTGTTGTGTTGTTATACTGACTTTGTTATATGCACTTTCCTTTCTTCTAATTTATTTTAGTTTATTTCTCTTTAATTATTATAATTATTTTGTTTAGTTTTTAATGTATGCAGTTATCCTATTTGACTCCCCCACCAATCGAGGATTAATGGAAACAACAATAAATCTAAATCTTCTAGGGTTTATAATTGTATGGTTCCTAGCAAAGGCTCATAAACACACCCGACTAATTATAAACATGGAACATTTTGTTAGTGAGATCCCATTGCTGTCCCTGTATGTGTGTGTGTAAGAGTCCACGGCCGAGCTGAGATCGATGCTATCTGGCGAGTGCGGAAGCCCATCCATCGCTCGTATCGCGACTCTGATAGTTATTCAAATGCTGTGCCTCCACCTCACGCACCAAGATGCGACCACCATCAGATCATTTAACAACTGCACGCATCGACCAACCCACTTTAAAGCAAAAAATGGGGTCCTTCTTCTCACTTTTCTGGGATTAAAAATATTCATGGAACGCAGCTTAAAAGAAATTGGAAAAAAAAAGGAAAAATCAGATTTGGAGTGAATCCAAGTTGACCTGCATCCAGATCCAAATCGTTGATAAAAGCACCTAAAGATGTGTACATGCTTGTCTTGATGATGACTAGACACTGCAAAATTACACTTCCAACCTAACCTGGGTTGCAACTCATCATAGTAGATCCGACCTCAAAACATTCATCAGCTGATTTTTGATCTTCATGGCACCACTTATGAGTTTATAATTTGTTAAACCTTGTACAAGCTAGCAAATTAAATTAAAGAAACTGTATCCTGATTGCTGATGGAAAATGATGATAAAAATGCAACAGAGAATAAATCACCATTACAGGCGAGCTAATGATTTATAAAATTCAACTAAAGAGAATTTCATTACATTAATAATTATTTTTGTACGATTCAACCATTGATATATATATATTAAATAATTCATAATTTGTAGCATTAACACTGCTCAAAATATAATCCTGTTTGAATCAAGTTCGAGTGGGACGTGTTGCATAGGAGTTCGTTAAATAAGTGATAAACCATGGCGCCAAGGGAATGAATGAATGAATTAGATTTACTGAACTCGTGCAGTAAACTATTGAAACGCTACCGCAGATAGCAATACAACTAGCGTTAGTATTTAACGAACAATATTCTAGGGTTTCCTAGCATATTCAATAAATACTAAGGGATCTGGCATTTGCTCAAACCAAGGGGAAAATTAAAGCATCAAACCGGACAAAACTAAGTATTAACCATATGAGTGCAAGTTCGACCCAAGCGGTAGGCATGTGAGGCGACTGTCTACGGCGGCAAAACCACCTGAGCTAAAAAGAAAAAAAATCTCGTAAATGTCTTGACAGGTTATTCCTACAATATTATTTCTTTAGAAATATGTGACGAAATAGGCATAGTTTCTTAGCTTTAGAAAAAGAAATAAGATCCGCTTATCAGTTGTTAAATACATTACTTCCCTTAAATTTTGACCAAAATTTAACCACTGATTTACGAATTTTGTTAACGCTGCCCATAACTATTGCAACCGGTGAAATAACATTTTCCAAATTAGAAATAATATATACATCCGTTATAAATTAGACATGAAAGAATTATTTGCAAATTTTGTACGAAATAAACATCGAAAGAGATTTAATATAAGTTTAGACTTTTTTGTACCATTTATGTAGCTTCGTTTACCATTTTAAATGTATATTTAAATTACTCTGGAAATAGTAGGAACTATTTTTAGTTTGTAAGTTTATTGTCGTTAAAATTTCTTCATTTTCAATTAAATTGTTTTTCAGAAGATTATAATTAGTATTACAGTCTTTATATAATTGTCGTTTTAATTTCAAAGTTTTTAAAGCATGGGGGCAATATTTTTCTGTTTAAGCAACAACGGCAAAAACGCCATGGCTGACATAGATAAGTGATAAAACATATGAAAGTCATAAGAAAAGGTTAAAATTTCACAGCGCAGGAAAAACTTTTCCTTGAGCAGAAATACTTTTGATTTAATATTATACCTCAATGTACGATGACTTCAGAAAATGTGGATATTTTAAGCTAAAAATAAAATTTTCAGGCGAAATTTTGGAATTATTATGGGAATGACAGCTTTGCACGACGATTCTAACACTTCCCACTGGTATTAATTTAAGGTCTAGAAATAAAATTCGTCGAATTTTGTAAATAGATGTCCATGATTCACTTCGTAGAAAAAATACATGTGCCCTCTTAATTAGTCACAATAACGTTACATGAAAATAATTTGTCAGAATACTGACTTGGTGGAGATCTTAATTTGTGTTCCATGAAATTTAATTAATAATTTGATAATATTCATGCTCCTGGAAGGTATGTCAAATAAAAAACATTACGTATTGACAATATGACCAGGAAAAACAACGTGTAATTCAGACATACTATTTATAATTAGTGGCTAATTATTTACCTCCACGGGAAACATTACAATAACCTACTATTTCTTTCACAAAATTAATTAACAAACCTTCCAAGAGAAGGGACTGTAAGTGATAATTTTTTGAAGCCACCAACTTCTTCAGAATAGCGAGATTCTTGCCTTAGACACTAATTCTTAATGTTGGCTACCAAATTTCAAAGAATTCCAGCTAGTAGAACAATTCCTTTCAGGAAACTCCCAGAGTACGTGGTAATAAAATTACTTGTATATTCATAATCTAAATTAGCAGCCAGCGTCCCGTGATACTAAAACGAGTTCAAACAACAATAACGCAAACCTCAACCGGATTCGTAATTTTCAGAAGTGTGTAATATCCTGAGGGTGAATAGGAGCTGATCCAGAACGCGGAGAAACGTTCCATACCACTTCCTGGAAGCGGTTCAATCATGAGGGAAGTGACGGCTGTTCCGTCGCAAAACAGTTTCCCGAAACAAATAGCTTCAAAGATGGCTTTTATGGGGTCTCATCAAGTCATAATTTTCTCTCTAAATTTACAATCACATTTAATTCTATTCGCCCGTAAATATCACCGTTCCGTTTACTTCCAAACAACTGATGACACCATTTCTTGAGCACAATTGCCAGGGCGAAACGAGTTAGTGTAAATTTTTTTTAAATATTACAACTTTTAAATTTCAGATATTTACTAACACAAAACATATAAAAAAATTTAATTATAACTATAGCAGAAGGTTTTTCGTCAGCTGTACAAACAGAATACAACCTGAAAAGCTAGAAGAAGAGTAGACAGCGCTTTGAAGTTGAAATAAAAGTGTTGACGATTTAACGGATAGACGAAGTGAGAGGATTATAGAAAACATTTAATTTAAAGTTTTCTTTCTTTGGAACACTGCAACATGACTGTCTTCAAAATATGGGTCTGTATAAATAAATAAATACATATGTATTAAAAATTGGTACATTGATTTGCATTTAAATTTCTTTAAACTGTTTTTACCATGAGTTACGACAAACTTATACAACATCATTTATTTATTTCAACAATGGCGTTGGAATACGAATAAAGGAACCATAAGCACACAGTTTTTGGCATATTCGACTGAAGATTAATGTGCAATGTCAGGACAGTTGTGAACTAAAAAAAATAGAGTCCTGGAGACAGAAATACGTTGGCATTGAAACGAAAGGAAGGCAAATCTTAAATCACAACTTTTTATCGGTAAGATAAGAGAGGCTTCCGTTGTTCTCCCTAGAAAGACTCTCATCTACGAAACCCTGATAAATTCCAATAATGTCATGATTCAGTGAGAGCGATTAATGGTATAGTATTATATATGACTTTCATTTTCAGATATGTTTGCTGTTCGCATTCCAATCATGCAAATACAGAGGAAAAAAAAGGCTTGAACTGTTAATCTCTTATTTTTATATGGAATGATTTCTACTGCTAAATTTATATTTATTGTATTTACAATGACCAGAGAAATTTATAACCCTTCAGTGTGTCCTCTATAACAGTAATCTGGATTCGCTTCTCAGTTTATTTTATGTTAATTTTTCACATTTCTCCTCCTTCCACCATATAATTGTCCTTATTTTTCAGTATCACCATATTATAAAAGGTTTCAGTCTTTCCATTTATATCTCATCAAATGCCCATGATTCAGTTTTCTACTCTACAACTGTATTTTAATAAGGTTTCAAAATATTTCTGCTTCAGCTTTAAAGTCTGTTACGAATTTTTCTTGTATAATATAAAAAAAATTCTGGACATAAATATTTATTTTTCTCATATAAAAATTATTTGTTAGTTTGTTTTCCTAAATCTCATTTTATGCACGGTTGTAATAATTGATATAAATGATAATAAGTAAAATTATATTCCAAAATACAGTGGTTAGTTTCCTTTTGATGAGTCAAAGACAGTTTAACGGTGAGAAATAATACCAAGTTAAAGGTCAGGTTCCTCATGATTTGCCCCATTGCTATTCGTATTATTCCAAACAAGCTAAGAAACAACCCGTAAAAGTTTTGGACTATTTAAAAACATTAATTATACATCATGCTTAATTTGTGAAAATGCGAGTAAATTTCTAATTTTTTTAATAAGTAAGACGCAACGAATAGGTATAGAAACAATACATAGGGGCAAAATTCTGTCCCCGCTGATGACGACGAAGCTGATGATGTCAGGACGTGATGAGGACACGTGGATCTATCAATTGAGCTCCTCAGATGTGAGCAATAAAGCCCATTACTCGGCCCACCATCCGCGCCTCTTTCATTTTGATATTGAGAGCGCCACTAAAACTTCTTTTACAACCTGCGCCGCCCTCTAAGATTAAAGAGGCTTTACTTTCCATCAGTTAAAAAACTCATCACTTAAAAACAACACGCCGCCTCTGACCTGACCAACAATGGAGTTTCGAAAAAAAAAATATATAACAACGCGACGAAGCAACTTCACAGTAGACCGGCGTCATTCATCAAACTATAATCAAGTCTTACAAAGGCTTATTAAGAAAAGTACTTGACAAATAGCAACAGAATTAATGAAAAATTCTTAATATATTGGCAAAGTACCTAGGGGGGGTGGGGGGAAATTGTTAATTATTGAAAATTTCCCTCCCTTTCATTTCCCCCAAAGCATTCAGGTACAAGATGAAATGAACTCATAACAGAAAGTCAAATTTCCTGTTGGCTTAAGGTAGGCAAAAATGATAAGCGAAATCTTTTAAGAAAATTGATACACTTGCCAAATTACTCCCCAAATTCAGACTTTGTGATGAAAACAGACAAGCGCTTCGTCACTAATGACCTCAATAATCAGTTTACATCGTCAACATCGCCGTTAATCAAGGGATCGTAAATGACCAAGCCTATATGGTTCCGAGGTTCAATGAAGCGCTACACGAACGCATCATCTAGCAATAAGCATACAATGTAAAACGTAAATGTAGCTGATTTGCGGCTGATAGTGTGAACAGCGTCCAGCCAAAGTCTAACAGTCACAACAGCGTCATAACTACGTTCGCTTTCTTCAAAACATCCTCGTTTAAAGTTGTTTTAATGTTTCATAAAATTAACAATAAGTGGTGCTTTCTGGACTCCGTACGATAAATGAACACAGTGATAAAGGTTTGAAGAAGCATCATTTTAAACCGATGATTTAGCTGGAATTGTTCTCGGGTGGCGTTTACGAGAACAAATAGACAGACAATGTTTATTCGTAGTTTTATTGTTTTGATCATGGAATCGACCACCGAGACCGTTTTCAGTGATGTGTTTTAGATGCTGAAAGATTTAGCTGAAGGTTGAAAAGTAGCAGCCAAACTCCATACAACAGATAGTATGAGACTAACTCCAACTCCTCCACAGTGAATCGCGCTAATTTACTTAGAGGTTGTCGCAACAATTTGTAAATAACTACCATTAGCGCCAAACACGAGTCTTATAACTTTGGACTAAAGGCATTACGACTCGTTTCAGGTATTTAAACACGATTCCTTGATAATCTCGAAAGTAATATATGTCTCAGAGTCCTTGTTAAAAAAAACTTTAGTCACCCATCATTTAAAAAACAGCTAAGTCTACTTGTCTTTTCATGGGGGGCGAGGTACATCACGCATAACCTCTACAGAAGACAGGCAGCAGTAATTAGAATAGAAGATGAAGAAGAGAAAGCCGTAATCAAGAAAGGAGTAAGACAAGGCTGCAGTCTGTCGCCCATGCTGTTTTACTTATATATACAGAACAGGCGACGAAAAATGTTAAAACGGAATATGGAAAAGGAATCATACTGCAAGGAAAAGAAATAAAAACCTTACACTTTGCCGACGATATTGTAGTATTATGGGAGTCAGAAGAACGCTTGGAAACCATAAAAAAATAGCATGAACGGAGTCCTGGAGAAAGAGTCCAATATGCGGATTACTAGAGGGAAAACCAAGGTAATGGAGTGTAGTTTGGGAAACAGTGGAATAGCAAATGGTGTTAGATTGGGAAGGGATATTTTGACGGAATTTGAAGGAATTGTGCTACTTGAGAAGCATAATAAATAGGGATGGTAGAAGTATAGGAGACATAAAGAGTAGAGTAGCACATGCAAGGAAGGCTTTCGCGAAAAAGAGGAATTGATATAAGAGTGAATATTAGGAAATCGTTGCTAAAAATGTTCTTATGTGTACGCAACGTGGTCGATAGGAGCTGCGGAAAGGAAAAGAATAGAAGCCTTTGCAATGTGGTGCTATATGGGTGGATAGAATCACTAACGAGGAAGTTTTAAACAGAATAGGGGAAAAGCGAGCAATATAGAGGACGTTTTAAGGGACGAGGGTCTTGCAAAATTAGCATTAGAGGGAAGTGTGTGGGGTAAGAAGAGAAGAGGGATGACAAGGATGGAATACGCTAAGCAGATTAGGGAGGATGTGTGTTGTGTAGGAAGATAGGTTAGCATAGAGGGTTTCATCAGATCAGTCTTAGGACTGAATACCTCAAAAATATCAGAAACACATTAAACAATAAAAAATAGACCCAAGCCCTATGCTAAATGACAAATCTACTGACCGTAATGTTAAGAAGCCATGTGAAGAGCAGATAAAAATAATCGGGTTGCATATAACGTAGCTTATTAGCATCGCAGCTGCGTCTGGACATATTCTATCAGAAGCATGCAGAACAGAACAGAGGCGATATTAAGAGCAGTTAAGGCGTTCCACAAGCGTGCTACCGACTCCTTGTGAAAGGTGGCACATTGTGGCTGTATTTCTGTTAACGAGATCTAAAGTGGGACGCTATTGAAGCCCTCCACGCCATGATTACAGGCATTTGCAGAGAACAAAGTTGTAAGCATGGATGTGCGTGCTAATTCTCACCTATGGGGGCTTTATGCGCACAGATAACATCACCCTGTAAGTGCAGGATTGCGTGAAGGCAAAGGGTTATCTAGAGCCGCGAGGGGTGCAGTTTCCTTTCCACCTTGCGATGTTCTTGGATAAACAAGGCTGCTGCCCAAGGGAGTCATCCAGCAAGCTCACGAAAGCCTTCCCCGGCGCCTCTGCAGGCAGATCACTACGAACAGGACCTCGCGGTCTCATATTATTGTTAAAAAATAAATATTTATAAAATAAAATAGAACACAAATATTGTAAGAAATGAAAATAAGGCCTGTTATAGATATTCAAGAAAACAGGCTATTAGTGTAATAAAAGAAAGGTCTCATAGAGAACATAATCTTGAAAGAGAGGAAAAACGCCTGTAAAAAAAACCTTCTAAAGCGAGTGTACGTTTCACATACCGACAATTTTGTGAGAACATGAAAGCGGTCTTTCAAAATGATGAAGCGTTCCTCAAACAAGTCTCGTATTTAAAATTAATGATTATTGAGAGATGTATGTAAAGTTAAGTTTAAATAGCTAACAATGCTGATTGATTCTATAACGCTTAATTATTTTGACAAAATGTATGTTACGGCGACGAATCAATTTTGAGACGAATGCAAATACATTTGATGATTTTATGGTGCGAATAGTTGATGTTTTTATGTATATAGTGATTATCATAATAGAATTGATTAACATAGTGTAACGTAAAAGTCTATTTGGGTGGCGTTTGCCTCAGTTGGTATGATTATTATTGACAGCCAATTTGTTGGCAATACTAGGCATTACATTTGTCCTGATGATGTTTGCATCCAGCGATGCATTTTGATTGCCTCAAACTAGATCCATCTGCCATGCGTTCGCCCATCTTCTATTGATTATTCGCTTTAACAGTTCTTCTAGCAACGGGTTTTGATGGTCTATTTTGTTGTGGTTTCTTCCGCGCATAACTTCATGAACGCAGGAACGCGCAGGTATTCCTGAATGAATGTTTTGTTAAATAACATGGAGCATTTACTTCACCTATTTTAGGAGGTATATGTACCGGGGTCAAAGACCTTGGGCATATGGCAAGAGCTGTCCGCTGATCCCATTGGATCAGTCGGCCAACTGCCTCCTGAAACTGGTGGAGACACGGAGAAGGGAATGCTGCGTCCCCACAGCAGACTCGTCTCCCGTCATTCGGAAGGGCGTGAGAATAGTACCCAATGCCCGACCTACCTGATGCAGGTTTTCTAGGGTTTTCCCTGCATCTCTTTAGGTGAAACACCATGAGGGTAGGATCCTTAAACCATAGCCCGGGGGCCCTAGTTAACCCTTGGCTACCTTGCTCTACCTTCCGCATCCCCCCTTTTCAATTCCCTTCCTATGCTATTAAAGGGGAGTTGCCTGTTTCAGGATCACCCTCCTCATGTAGCCTGTTAACCAAAAAAAAAAGGTTTTGTGAGGCATATGTTTCGCGTTCAATATTTGTTAACTGATACCACTGGAACAGTCGGCCAGGTGCCCCGAAACCTGACCGAGGTATGCAGATGATAATATTTCGAAAGGGTATGAAACAAGTACCGATAGCATGATCAAACTCTTCTTTTTCCTGCATCACATTTAGCCGAATGTCTAGTAATACGATGCGTGTTCAGAAAGAAAGTGTACTAGATTTTTATATTTTTTAGAAAATGTATATTTGAAAAAATTATAGGATATTGTTGACACATTGACTGACTATTTTGCCGCATAATCGCCATCCCGTTCAATGGACGTAGTGAACCGTGGCGTGAGCTTCTTTATACATTCTTCGAACAGATCTCCTGCCAACTACGTCCCCTATTTTAGAACCTCCTTCTGCACCTGTTCGTCGGTTGAAAATTTAATTCCACTCTTTTGTGCCTTTAGGGAGGTGAAAAGATGATAGAATCAGGGTAATACGGAGGATGGTTCAAAACATCCCAACCAAATGAGTCGAAGAGCGCCTCGGAGGTTAAGTCTGTGTGAGGAAGGGCGTTTTCGTGCAACAAGCCCACTCCTCCTCTAGTCAGGATTCCCATCCTTTTGAGTTTTCAAGGGTTTCACAATATCGTTGTGTATTGCTGGTCTCACCTGAAGTAGAAATCAACCAAACTATGCAATTTTGGTCTCAACACTGAGGCCATGATTTTTTTTGTCCGAAATTGTGATTGTTAATTTTTTTTTGTAGATAACTAATAGGTGTGACGCCACTGTGACTGCTGTCATTTTGTCGTGTAATGAGTAAACCGTTTTGATTCGCAAAAATATTTCGGTAGATGTTACTCTTTCCGCGAGTAGAAATTGGATCACAGCTCGTGGCTCGCACTTGGCGGAATATCGTACCAACATCTTTCACGCAACTGTGCCCCATAACGTGAGTTTAGATACTACCGTGTTCCTGCGATGATCGCTTTGTCAGGAGATCCTCCTCTATCACTCATCCTAAAAATCTACAGTCCGTTGAGGTCCAAACATGTCGCGATTTGTTAAACTGTACCTGGAGAGTCGTGGTTAAATCTTGATTAACTTGTTTTCCCTTTTGCAACCCTCAAGTCGCCTGTTATTTTTTTTAAAAAAAACGTCTATCGAAGGCTATAATTTGTGAACGCTACATTATTTTATTATTGGTAGACTCGTGTGTAATTAAAACTTATTTAAATTAATTTTATTATTTAGAAAATATGGATTCACATCAACGCTGTCTTGTATTGATATTTATATAAACTTTAATTTCAAACTGATGTGTCATAGTTTAGTTATTACAAGTATACAGTTTCATTTGCAGATTTTCGATGATGTCGTGAAGATGGATGAAAGAGAGCGTGAAGTAAACTATTGAGCTCAATTCCAGCGTTCTTAACAATTTACAGAATTTTTTGTGTACTCCTCCAGCTCGTATTTTGTACATCATTCTGTTTTCTTTCCGTTGTTACCTGACGTCGATTAAATTCTTTCCTCCGCCCTCTGATATTCTGAGAGTGAGCATTTTCATGTGCTCTACTAACAGCGATTATTAAAGGACATTGCACTCATTTTAGCAGGTTTCCGGTTTTTCAGACAGCGATATAACAGCTTTGTTTCTTGACAGGTTTGTAAGTGGAGGCAGTAATGACTTTCCACTTATCAGAAGTTCAACTGTGTTAGTAGCTAACGGTGATTCCTATCTTCGTATTCCCCTACAGTGCATGTAACTCGACCGGATGTCAATTTATTGCACTGCATATAATTAATTTTATCCAGTTTTAACAGCCCTTGCAATTAACAACTTGTAAACAGAGGTTAATTCTACCCGCACTGGTTTTTGCCTGATGATAGGATCACTATATTTATACTGGAAAGCTTGACTCCTTTTATCACATTGTGTAATCTGTATGTTAGGTGTGGAGTAAGATGGTGGTTGGAAAAAGGTTCGGCGTCCCACGGAACTTCGTAGTCATCGTACCAACGACGATTTTCTGATGTCCAAGGATTCTAATCGGTGATCCGGAATGATCCAGCTGCTGACTGCGCCGCCGTCTACCGCCATCGTGATTAATGTTTTGAGGCTTTAGGTGCAGAAGTTGGTGGCGTTACATAAACGTCCGGCCGGTCCCCTGCAAGTCATTCGTCACCTTGGTCCATATGCTCTGATGTCATTCGAGGCCAAGTCTGACGGCGGAAGTTTTCCACCGCTGCTGCTAAGTCAAGTTCACAAGAGTCCGCAACAACCCTGTCTGATCTGGATGCGTTCACAAAGTCAAAAATCTTGCAGCACTGCTTTTAACTTTCACCTAGATAACTAATTACTTCTTCAATGATGTATCTTAAATTTTGAATGACGAAGACATTTTATATTAAAAATAATTCAATAAGATTCCAATATTCATTAACCAGGAAAGACAATGTGGGAAATTTGTTTGCATTTCATCATTAGTCATTATATTGGTTAATAATTCATTATCACGGCACTAACTTCACACCACCTCCTTAACTGTTGAAAAAAATAAACTGCGATCTTACTATTTTCTCTTTCAAATCAAGAATTAATAGGTTGTCTTCCCTTTCTTACAATGCTCCAAAACCTTCTTCACTCGATAATTACTAAAATACTTTCCATCGCATTAATTAAAATTCTCATTTTATTTGTCAAAATTCAAAATATTACAGTTTTTTTTGGCCCCACTTTCCAACTACCAGATTTTACCACCACACAAACCTGTACTTGAGAAGATATGGACACTTCACGTTATCGACATTGGATATTGTTAAATATATATATATATTGTAACATGAAAAGTTACACTTAACAATGCAGGCCAGCTTGCGAGTTGCAATTGTTGAGGAACTGTCGCAACTCGGGCCAACAATGTAGTCTGGCGAGACTTTGGGAGTCGTCATGGGGTAGTGGAAGGAGCAGGTTGTGTCGGCGGGACGACGAGAGAATGACCACGCCCTGCAGATGTAATTTTTCTCATGCTCTGATAGGAAATTAAAAACTATTAAAATCTATTTTTGGTGTTTTTGTGAAAAATACCTGGCGCCCTAAAAAGAATTATAAATCCTCGAATACGGAGGAACGCGGAATCCGCTACAATATATATATATATATATCATTCTGCAAAAATTATGCGCAAACGTGTTTCATGACCACAAAGCAACTACGTATTATTTTATACGTGACAGTACCTGAAAATATAAGCCAGTTGAAAAAATAAAGAAGATTCAGCATAATACACCAAGTGAAGACACCGTGGAGCCACTTGGTCTTTGTTGCTGAAGTGTTAAACAAATAACGATGATCTCACATTCAAGGATGTTTAAAAAGGATTACGCAAAGGATTTTTGTTGAAGTACATACAGTGAAATCAGTCATTCCAAGTTGCAGTAGGAATAAGTCCCGCCACAGATTATCTGGATAGTGAAAATGTACGTAAGAGGAAACTAGAGTTCATTAAATGGATTTCCGCTTGTACAAACCCGGAAAAAGCGAAAACTCGTGGGAAAATTAATGTAACTAATGAGACAGAATATAGTTTATGCTCAGATGAATTACAGGAACCGAAAATCGTGGAATTTCTTACATTTCATAAAGAAAAAATTAAAAAATGGGGACCTCTAAACCTAAAGAGGTAGTATAGATAGAATAAGTTTTATAATGTGGGGCGGCGAAGAAAGAAAGTTCAGAAAAGTAGAGCTAAATTTGTAAGGATATGGCAAGATCAGGTCAACGAGGAAAGGGAACAATTAGGGTATGAATAATTATATTCATAACTTATGTGGGGCAAAAGTCATGGATTAGATTTAGATCCCAAATTCACGAGTCTAGTTATATTGCTATATGAAACCATCAATTCAAAATAAAATGCAGGAAATAAACAACATATGTTGGAAAATTTTCTTAACAGGACTATCAACAACTAGAATAATTTAAAATTTTCACAATTCGGTTGAAGCTGCCTTTGGATTTTAACACATTTGACATTTTTTTCTATCAAAATTTCAAATATGGTGGCGAAAAGTTGAACCAACGAAATTAAAACTTTCACAGTATCTCGTCGTTAACTTAATTAATTTAATTATTGAAAAACAGACGTTGATAGATTTAATATTTACAGTTTAAACATAGGTTAAATCATAAATAAACTTAGAAGTTCACCTTCATCAGAAAAAAATTAATAAAGCCTCATAATCTAATTTAAATAATCAGCGCGAAGTGCAGATAGTGGCGCCCGGAGCACATCTGCTAGAGTACAAAAATTAACTTGGGAAGAACTCTTGGTTTCCTAACTTTAAGAGAACATTTATACCAGTGTTTTAACAGGGCGAATTTTGTGTTTCGATTTCCAAGAGTTTGAACGATATAGTGCATCAGCTGGGTCTGTAGCACTATCTGGAATGAGAAATACGCATTCAGTTTAATCACCTTGCACCAGTCGTAAAGCTCGTGGACGAGGCAGAAAGTAGAAATCGGGCCGGGCCTTGCTTATGACATAGAATAGCACATCCATCATGCAATTTTATTGATTTTTTTTGGATCAATAAAAAAATTACTGTTTGTGGAGTTATTGAAGCTGAATTGGATTAATAAAAGGTTAGCTTAAAGAGGAAATAAAAAATTTTAAGGAAGTGGCATGGCATGGTATGAAACGAAGAAAATGTGGGATATCATTTATATAGTTAAACAAAAGCTATAATTACTCTATTCAAAGTTACTAACGGAAACTTGGACTGCGACCAGTGACTGCATTACATGAAACTCAATCCAGTTCTTCATAAGGGACCATTAACACAATAAGTGAAACATAGTAAAAACAGTTAATACAAAATATGAATTAAATTAATTAGTTTCATATTAATGATCGAAACCATAAAGTAGTATTTCGTTATTTAGTTGAAAGAAGTAACAGTTCGGTTTATTTATGGAAAAGATAACAAAAGATATCAAAGCACAGATCGAATAGAGGAGATCA
Source organism: Eucriotettix oculatus (assembly GCA_034510155.1). Classification (NCBI taxonomy): domain Eukaryota; kingdom Metazoa; phylum Arthropoda; class Insecta; order Orthoptera; family Tetrigidae; genus Eucriotettix; species Eucriotettix oculatus. The sequence goes on along the minus strand of CM067381.1, from coordinate 69,105,477 downwards.
TAGTGACTGACAGAAAAGGTTTGCAGTATTCATTCCTGCCTTGTATCCATTTTGGCGGCTTCTTGTTGTTCCCAATTTTCAACCAATCATTAGTTTCCTGTAATATATTATTCTTCTGCCTTTCTGTTTCATACACACGTGAGGATATCAAATAATTTAGATCTAAAAGTACATATCAATGAATTCCCTTTTTATTAACATCTCGAAAATCACGGGTAAGTATTTGACGTTCTGTAAGACTAGTAATAAATAACATCATTTTATTAAGGAATACAGGAAGTGAAAATAACGGATTTTAAAAAACTGGAATTAACTTGATAAATTATTTTCCCTCACTTAGTAGCAGATCCTTAGTCATGGGCGTTAACAGCGACGCCCTTCTCGTCTTCTACGTGTTCTAACACAAAATAGAATAAAAAAGCATTACTGAGATTTACGATGCAGTTGTTACGTCGAGGCGTGACAATGAAAGCGCATTGTGTGCGATTGCTGGGTAAGAAGCGTTCCTCCTCGTAATAAGAGCTATTTAGTGGGCAATTATTTGCTGAGAGCAAGGTAAAGTCTGGAGAATCACGAAGTCCAGCCAATTTCTCTTAACCACTGGTGTGATTAAAACCACGATAGATACAGCTTGTATTTCCACGTCGTTTTCGAATAAATAAAAATGAATTAATGTACTTATCAATTACTCGGAAAATTATTTTTCTTCGTGATAATTAGCGATCGATCACTTGCGTGATCCGATTTTGGAAGCGAAAATAATTAGGAGTTCCTCAAGCCTTCAGTCACAAGTTCGCGGTTCATAATTCTTAGCGGCGAGTTATTTAATACATATATCTGGTATCAAATACAGCAAAAGACGAAATCCCTAATATCAGTTTCACGTAATTGCATGAGCCACAATTTTTATGGGCTATTTACCAACTAATCTGACTGCACCACATTCCATAAAAGTTTGAGAGTTTTTCTTTTCAAGTACTGTATCATTTTTTACTTTATGTTTAGCCATTTACCTAAAACGATAATGTTTCATGGGCTTTATAATTAGTATACAGGGTATTAAAAAGTGTCAAAACATTTTGAGAGGTGGTAGTAACCATCAAAACAAATGAAGTCCAATAAGCGAGGGTCAGAAAACGTTCATAGGAGAGTTTCAACGTGACGTCCAGTCTTGGGAGGTGCACAAATCACATCTGTAGTCTTTGCTAATATAACATAATAGGCCATTAAAAATGAGTCTCATTTAGTCTTTTTGTTAGGATATATGGCCCTAGTAATTTATCACCAAGAAAGCCTGCCGTACGTTAATGGAAAATGATGTTGATGCCTTCTTTGCTGCAAGTGCATAGGGATTTTAATCAGCCCACACATGCTCGTTGTGAAAGTTCACAACGCCATCTCTTGTGAACCCTGACTCGATAGTAAACAAAGTCTTCGGCGAAAACAGTGTATGTGCAGTACACGTCTCCAAGAGCCATTCACAGAACTGCAATCAGATAAGAGAGTGGCTCACGCCAATCGCCGCACACTGGTTCCAGGTCTTTGTAGCACATGATCCTCCATCTTAGGTGTGTGGACTGACCACCTTGTTGTAGGGTGCTGGAGGAACTGTTTTCTTAAGACATTTACAACCAAACGTCTTCAGCCACTATGTACAAGTACACATTTTTATTCGAAATTTTTTCTTATTTTGATAGTTTACCAACCACCTCTCAAAAAATTTCGACACTTTTAAACACTCTGTATACTATTATTGTAAACACAATTTTATACGTAGAGTTGTAGATAACACTGTGATCCCATCAATAAATCAGATAGTTAAGAAGAAGGTGGAATAGCATAGTAAACAAATAATAACAATAATATTTGTACGTATAACATTTCATAACTAATGTTAAGGTTGGTAGCACCGAGGACTAAACAACGAAACTGAAAGTAAAAAAAATTACTTAAGTTCCATATAAACGCTTGAAGCGACACAAAAGTTGTGATTCACCAATTGCGAACTCTTGTATTTAAATTATATCTATAATAAAAATACCTGCATGAGGGTAAAGTATTGTGGCAGTGGGAGAATTAAGATTTATATTGAGGCCAAATCTTTACGAAATCCACAGTGGTGTGAAAGCAATTCACAGACGTTGTATTACCTGTGATCATGTACGGTAATCCGAGACTAGGTAAAACACATCAACGAAGGGGAAAAAAAACCTGATGATTCTACGTTGAAAAGGTGTCACAAAAGTACTCTATATTAACTTAATGCAAAACAGAACAGAAAATTAACAAAAAAAAACTATGCACATTACTGAAGGCTTGACATACTTTTTCTTTACGACAGAGGTCGTTCAGATATGAGGGATGCTGTGGCCAAAAGAATGCTTGAGTACTGGTGGTAATCCAGAATGTATGCATGGAACCAAAATTTTTCGTCTTAAACGAAAAGCGGAGATTCCAAGACGGGCATGTAAATGGAAAATGCAAAAAGAAAAGAAATATGAGGCCCTCTTAATAGTGTGTTTTTCTGTAAATTCGGTTAAACAGTCATTAAACCCCGTTTTTCACCACAAATGTCAGGTGTTGTCAGATAACGTTAGTTCAGTTGTTCATGTTGCGAACATTACGGGCCACGTTAAGGTTCGTAATTTGCTTACAAGGGCAATGCACAGAGATAAGAATCGGAGGAGGATGATGGTAGTAGTGGCAGTGATGGAGTGTTCTCGACCTTCCTGCCAAGGCCCAAACCCCGGACCTGGGCGTCATTCGCTTAATTGCCTTTCACCGCTGCACCCACAGCAACGGACTTGTGATACGAACACGTCACTCAACTATGCCGGGCCCACAAGAGCCACGTCAGATCTTCCCACTGCAATGTACTACAGTCTAACAGAGATTAGAGGCCCGCAGCATCATTAACAATACTGCAGTTTCGTAAGCAACCAACCAGCCAGCCAGCCTCTCCCACATCGTGACATTCCACCAGTTCCTACCGGCCGTCACACAACAACGTGAAGAGAAAGGTGCACAGAGGTCTTTACAAGGAATTGCAGTTTACAGAAACCTGGGAATTTAGAGGCTGAAGCTAGGAGCCTGGAACGATTTGGAGTGATCCATCATGGGTTCATGAGAAAACCATCGAAATGTTTTTAAAAATTAGACCTTAATAATATCAAAAGAAGTCAGTGCCTCGATTCTACTGGAGGTTTCAGAGGGCACAGATGATGAGAAGTAACTATACTAATTAATTATACTACTGATCCTGGGAGACAACTGTAGCATCTCTTTAGAGTCTTAAATGTATTCGTTGGAAAATATGGTGTAATAAATGCGATTCAGGAAAATAAACTTTAATAGTCCATAAAGAAGAAATATGGATATAATTCGAATGTGATATTTCCAACGAAGGCCATCAATTAAAATTTTATAACTCCGTTGTTTTTTGGTTGTTCTTGCATGTATTCTAATTTGATGAGAGTTCGAAGCTGATGGATGACGACCGCAACAAGCCTTCCTCTCTCACGAAGCTACCTACGCTAGTGGTAATATCAATCCCTTCTGGTAAAGTATCGTAGATGCGTGATAAATAAAAAAGAAAACATATTTGAGACACATTCTTGGTCAAGTGGCTTTGTAACGACGGACGGGCGTTATGTTTAAAATAAAGCGTTCACACACGTGATGTGAATAATCTCATATAATCATAAAAATCAAATTGTAATATTAACCAGGGTATACATATGATATTAACCCGTTAGAGGTTTTTTTTTGGGTAACAGGCTACATGAGGGTGATCCTGAAACAGGCAACTCCCCTTTAATAGCATAGGAAGGGAATTGAAAAGGGAAGGTAGAGCAAGGTAGCCAAGGGTTAGCTAGGCCCCCCGGGCTATGGTTTAAGGATCCTACCCACGCGGTGTTTCACCTAAAGAGATGCAGGGAAAACCCTAGAAAACCTGCATCAGGTAGGTCGGGCATTGGGTACTATTCTCACGCCCTTCCGAATGACGGGAGACGAGTCTGCTGTGGGGTCGCAGCATTCCCTTCTCCGTGTCTCCACCAGTTTCAGGAGGCAGTTGGCCGACTGATCCAATGGGATCAGCGGACAGCTCTTGCCATATGCCCAAGGTCTTTGACCCCAGTACATATACCTCCTGAAATAGGTGAAGGTGTCTCGGCATATGAGAACTTTGATAAAAAGTACCCAGAGAGAGTGCAGGAGGCATTCCCGACATGATCAGGTGAGCCCCGCAGTCACTCTGTTGATAAGCAGACATAAATGTAATTGTAAATCTCTCATCTGCGCGATAAAATATACATGTATTTATTGTGGAATTTTTTTTATTTAAATCGTAAACACTAAAAAAGATTGTGTTGCAGCGTGTTGCATTACGATCCTAGTCATTTACAATTCTAACAAATGGGTAGCTAAAAATGTTCAAGATTTCCAAATAAAGTATGAACTTTTACAATAAAGAACACAATAAAATAAGATTCTTGACTACCAATGACAGAAAAATAATATTTTAAAGTTGTCTTCAATCCTCACCCACCCACCTAAGTCGTATGCCCCCCCTCAGGTACTCGCAAAAATAAATAAACATAACCAATTCTCCTAAAGTAGGTTAATTAAATGAATTAACCTATCTTCACGTTATCGTGTTAATTATATACCTTTTTAATATTGTATATACTGTATCGTTATCGTCCTAACTGATAATCTGTACGATAAGTTTTTAATATAAAATATATTTAAAAAATCCGCTGTAAATTTTCCGTCGATTGTTGAACACGTTAAGTGGCATAAATCGAATATTCTGGCTTAAATATGTGCAGGCCGAGATTATGTCGGATATCCAATATGATTTCGCCACGAAATCCAGCACAGGAGATAAGGTCTAACCACGCTAATTCTTACTCTGGCAAGGTCGACCTTGTGCCATGATAAGGAATATGTTTCGAGATTACTTACGACAAATGTGGAAATCCGTTGAAAATGGCAGCGCATCAGGCAGGCTATGATTCTTTTATCGTGGCTACTTGATGATACGGTGTCTCATTTGCGAGGATTTTGTACAACTTGGGGGGATATTTCTGATACGGTGGCAACTAAATTGGAAGAAGTCGTCACTAACGATTTCCGCTGTTATGTCTCCGAGTCGAAGAGGCTACACAAAGAAAGGTTTGTGAACGAGCGGAAATAGTACATAACAGCGGGCCTTGCCGATTCCAAAGACGAGTGTTCTAGTTACATGTGCCCTTAATCCACGTGTAATCGATCTGTAATTATATATTTATTTAATGTCTTAATTCAATATTAGACACAATTTCATTACAAAAAATAAATAAATGAGTGAATTTACTAATCGTATCTTTCAGTGATCTACTCCAAAATGAAATTAAGAAGGCTGGCTTGGATCCAAACAGTTCCTTAAACATCATTTATATTTCTGTCATCAGACAAAGCTAAGTCGCTCACAGACGTCATCTGGGGATTATGATTAGCAAATGGATTTCACCCCTTTTTTGTTGTATTTTGATACCCGTCGGCACCCATTATCATTATTACCTCGACGTACCTAGACTTTCTTTCGTTCAAGAAATATAGTGGCGATCGGGTCCTTTGAAACTGTCACTTATACGAATCTTCTTATACATGTCACTTATTTAGGGCGGTATTCGTTTCAAAACACACTACTAAATGAGTTTACTGTTCACAAACAACTACTATAATTTGCTACAGGGCAAAGATTTTAATAATAATCTTCCATCGACTGGTAGTGAAGTAAAACCAGCCATGAATAAGTAAAACAATATGTGGAATTCATTATTCTATACATTCACCCGACTGTCATGAAATTTTGGTGTATTATAGAGCTCCGCCCAAGGAAGGTTTCTGATTATTCGAAGATACACATATATTCTTTCCTTCACCCCCTTTTCAGGCAAAACCGTTCCTGGCCTGAAGACATAGAACTTGCAGCAAGCAGCCTGCCAAACGAGATGATTAAATTGCTGTCAAGTGTCAAACTGCTTAAATTTAACTATCATTTTATTTAATTAATAATACTACTACTTGAGCAGTTAATAAATATGCAAGAGGCAGTGCTAATTATTTGGCACGCTATATCACGAATAGGTCATCACGCACTCATTTTTATTTTTCGTTGACATATACATGTATCAACCCTTATTATTTCAAACAGATGTGAGTATATCCTTCTCATAAATATAATTAATTATTTGTGTATTTTCCTGTATTTACGTGCTTATTTAACCTACCAGTAGGTTTTTTTTTACTCGATTCACATATTCAGTCATCGCGGTGATTATGATGAAACTCAGGTCTCATAAAGAAGGGGTGTGAAGAGGTAAATTAATCTCTCTCTCTCTGATTTAATCACGTGTTGACAAAGAGATTACTGTCGAATTAAACACAGTAGCAGGGAAATTTCTGGGCATCGTCGGACACCCAGTTAGTATTTAATATTTACCACGTTTAAAAAAAAGAATCTTATCGATATCATTACCCTGAATATCAAAGTTAAGTATTTCTGAAAATAATTCACATATTTATTTATAGAAAAAAAATTTTTTTGAACATCTAGGCAGCTGATATTTTATTTTCTTAGATGGCGTTAGCTGATAATTCAGCTTTCAACGTCGCTAAATTTACAGCTCCATTCATCCTCGCCAGGTGCACAGAGACTTATTGATGTGTGGAAACAAGCATGCTGAGAGCGTTCTACAGTAGAATGAAGTATTAAGGCTCAAAGTTCAATGTGGTGGCCGTTGCTCACTAATTGACGACGGTCTCCTGTTCGACGTCAGGTGCGGACAGAACACGGGAAATGTGAAAAATAAGAGAGACATTCTGCCAATAAAAGTCAAGGAACATGTCCACTCCCAACAGCTAGTCCATCAGCTTCAGAATAACAAACACTCCTGAGATATTATAAACATGTATATGTACATTGCATGCAATCATATTTACGTTTTGCGCTTCTTTTTACAATTAATTGGATTGATACACTTCGACGATTTTTTTTTCATTATCATAAAAGTTTCCCAGCAATATAAACCAATATTTATAATAAACCAAGGCATATCACTCCAACCGCGTATAATATATAACAATGTTCTTAATTGGTTTGAAATACGCAATTTCTGAGATAGCGGCATTGTGTTATTTTGTATGAAAGCTGTTTTTCTAAGTTAGTAGTTAACATTTTACCGCTGCAGCACTCCAGTTGCAATTTTGAGCATAGGTGATCACAACCTCCAGATGCTGCTGTGAATAATCGTCACTTTGTTTTCCTTGTTAGAGCGTTTCGAATTGTTCCAAAGAATTGAACAACCCGCCGACTGAAGTCAGATCAGTGATACGTTTCCTGAATGCAACGAATGTTACGTCTGAAAATTGTGTAAGCTGTATTGGGAAGCAATAATGCATAGAGTTGAGGCACACACAAACCCCCGAGAAGAGCTACAAACAGACACTATCAACTCGTAAGAACATCTTCACAGTTCTCTGAGACAATGTGTTTTGTTGGTGAATTATTACCTAGGAATGCGACAATAATCAAAAACGTTTATTGAGAAAAACTACAGAACAAACATGTGGAATTTTTTCGCATAGAATCATTTTGACTCATGACAACGCCAGGTCACACACCGCCAGACAAACGGAAGATATATAATTTGGCTGAAATAACTCGACCCCACCCCTTTTCCAGTCCGGATTTGACGACAAACGATTTTCCTGTTTCTTCTGCTGAGGAAATTCCTCGGTGGAAAACATTTCAACGATGATGAAGAAATCATACAAAACTGGAACGATGAAGTACTGTGAAATGTAAGGTAATGATTAATAAAAGATCTTGAAAATAATGTTCTCCTATTTTTAAATAAATATCGGTACCTTATTTGAAAGCAGCCCTCGTATACCGTTTCTGTACCTTGCATAAATTAAATTGATAAATCCAAAAGGATCGATTGGAGAGTGTAATTTACAACTATTGATCAACGGGAAATTTGGGAGAGAAAAAAAATGAACTCTTGTATCACGTACATTGTATATAAAACTGGTAATGCTTTCCATTCCATTTAATGCTTTGGTTTCTGTTAAAGACACATCTTCTGAGATCATTCAAAATTGCGATCTATTATCGTAAAAGCACAATTGTGTTGAAATTTATAATTATGTTGTAGAGATAATTATGGCAATTTGCAAAAAAGAATCAAGAAAACAACAAAATTATGAAATTGTTATGTTCACAAAGGGTAACTGACGAACATTTTGGGGACAGTACAAAAGAGATCAGCAATGTATTTTTCACATTTTTTAAATAACGAAAATTGAAGTAGAATTCAGATACCAATATAGTGATCACCTACCAAATCTACAAATCGTTCAAAACATATTTTTGTCACTTATGAGAAAAAGTTGTTCCGAGTCCCGTATTTATTTAAAACAATTTGTAACTAACGTCCAGCGTCACCGTACAGTAATGGGCATAGAAAGTGTTCCTCATTTACAATGACACGTGACGTTTGAAATGTGAATATTGGAGGCTCAGAAGATAGCAACCTCAAAAAGGGTAATTGGGAACTCGACTGTGCAGTAAACGCATTACGGGAAGACATGCCGGAGCGTATTCATTAGATATAAACTTTCAAGGTGTGGAACCGTTTGCCGAAGGGTAAAATAAATTTCATAAAGTATAAGAAAATATTACAAGTTGTGTTTCTATTGCCACAAGATCATTTACTACCGAACATCCTCACTCTCCTCGGTATTTTGCAAAATATGCAGGAGATCCAACAATAAATGACGAATTACTTCGGTATGCCGAGATAAAAATCGTATTTCGGTGAATGTTGTCTATTAATTGAGTTTGGATCCACGAATCTCACTATTATGCCATCGTAAAATCAAGAGATATTGTAACTCATAGCAAACATTTGTTAACTTTGGTAGCAAAAGTAAAGTTTAGTGATTACATACTAATGTATCAAGACCAGTCAGTGACAGTGTACAGAGCATCTTCCAGTAAGTTACGCATTAACAAAAGAGGTGAAAGGAGGCGGCGAAGAATGTGAAGCGAGAAGGTCGATTCTTTTGGTCGTGGTAGCAGACCACACGATTAGTCTTTGATTTGGTGTAAATTTTAACGCTACCGTGTTAACTTTACTGGCGTGTTGACGAATAGTACCAACAATCAAACCTAAATCGCGAGGGATTTCCGAAGCAAAGCAAGCACGTTGCGTCAGTCAGTGACCTCGCGGGGCGAAGGTTTCGTATTAAGTTCAGGGCAATTGGGCGCGTAAACCAAGGACATATTTCTACTCCGGAGTGGACACTGCTCGTGGGTACGGACTGTCGTATAAACGTCTTGTTAGAAGGAAGCTTCTCACAAATGACGTAATGTTTTCGCACTAAAACCTCCCAAACACGACACGTACTGAGCTCGTATTAGCGTCGACAATCCACAATCTAATAGTAATTTCTTAGCAACGCATTCTACAAGGAAATACAACTTCCATCAACTACCTTTGGACATCTTTAATCTTTACTTTCACGAAAAAATCATAATAATCATTCCCGATTTTAGTACCCTTTCATAATTTTACCTTCTGGTCGGACAAAATATTATTGTATTCAAATTTGGGGCAATGAACCTAATTCTTTAACAACGAACTTTACACATTCGAGTGTTCCCGCCTTCTGCTTCTGCCGATTAACGTATGGACCAGCACCACAAAAAGCCAGCTCTACGATGATAAACTTCGTCGGCGTTCGTACAATCAACCTCATTTATATATAACCACATTTGTAATTTAAGGGTAATCTTGAGTCTTAGTAGTTTAATGTAAACAATTCACTTTTCCGAACCGTAATATAAAGAATAGATCTATTATCCGGATATGAGCCCTCAATTCTTTTCGTTGCCATCAGTTGACAATTTCTATCGATTTTTTCGACCTTATTTATAACTTTATTTAAACTATATAGGCGTTAATCTTTACCATAAATTATTTCTTTTATTATTTCCTCTAAGATTGCGGACTTATTCCTAATTTACATTTTATGAATTTATATATATTTAAGCTCAATAAAATTAAATGGATGTAAAAGGTTATTGGTGTTATTTTTTTAAAAATAAATCCTCTTGTTGAAAAGAATTCATATTTCAGTGAGTAAGTAACATTCCACAACAATACTCACCACAAAATTTTAAATAAAAAAATTATTTAAAATTGCTGGATACTTTTCTTTATTGTAACTTACATATCAGATTATACACTAGATGAACTAAATATTTAGAAGACAATTGCATTGTTAATAACATTAAATTGCTTTATAAAGTTAGCACAGAGAGAAGCAGGTGAACAAGATACAGAAATAAATGCCAAAATAACTGTAACAAAGCAGAGAAAGCTCCTTACTTGTAAGATATAATTATACGACTTCTCAGTTTTGTGCTCCTTCCATTTTTCTTTTCAAATTTCAAAGGAATTTCTTCAGTATTTCCACTTATATTCTCCAAATCTTAATATTTTTCAGTCTATGACTTTCTCCTTCCTTTGTAAATCATTTTCCAGAGTCAATTATTTTTAGTTGACAATTCAATATTCAAAGTCCGCTACTTTTGGGAATTTCAACACTACATCCAAATTCCTCTTCTTTGAATATACATATACAGGAACTTGTTTGTTAACTCTAACTTAAGATATGCCATTCAAATTATTATAATACTGTTCTGATGAGATAATCAGCTTTATTAGTAAAAATATAATTACATTTTACCATGTCTTTCAAAGGGAAAAATAAAAGGTTATCTGCACAATCTTCAAAGTGTCTTTGTAGTTATGACTTTAGTTTGTTCCTCAAATTATTAAATAACTAACTATACATTAAAATGATTCTAATATTAATCATAATGAATTATTAGCATCATATCAAAATAAAATTAAAATTTACCTAAAGTAGTCCACAAGTATGGACGAAACATTGTTAATGTTTTAAATAAGTACCAATATTATTTTCCGACAAACTGATGGGACTTTTTATTTATAATTTTTAGTTTACTTATAACTTGATGCAGTCACTTCATTTTTACAACAGACAATACTTATCCTACTAAATAAATGTCTTATAATATGAACTACAGAAATAGAATTTATTACAATAATATGAATAAAAATTATGAACATAAGTTTATTTAAAATTAAAAGTGACAAAACAGATTTCCATTTGAATGATACTGTAAAAACATCTGTTTAACAGTTTTAACTATTTCACTTGTATCATCAAGATTTAAATCAAAACATTAATAATTGTATAAAAATTTGATAAATTAGTAAAGAACTAAATAAGTGATTTCACTAACTATGTATATATATAACTTGAAATTTTATTTCTCCTTAGAATTTTAATACAGATGACACAATAAGAAAAAACTTTTCATGAGTAATGAAAAAGATGGGTATTTAATTAACAGCCAGATTTAAATGAATCTCTAGAGCTCATTCTTTTATTATTATTATTATTATTATTATTATTATGTCTCATGATAAGACAAGGACTTGTTCTGGAAATTCTTTATCTATTTTAGATCCCAATGTCAGCATCCTTTTTTAAAAATCTTCCTTACATAAAATCAATAGGCAGACTTCCTCATCATCCCATATCCATATACAATTCCTTGTATTCAATTTTATTTTTTCCAGGCCCTTATAATAGATTTACTTGTCTTTCAACCTTGTTGTGGAGCAAGCTGTTCATCTCTCGACTTATTGGAACCAGTTTCTTTTCCTGGATCTCTTTCCTTCATTCAGTATATGTAAGTACAAATTTTGATTCATCATAAAATATTGATTTGGTAATAGTCATTTATTAACCACTTGTACTTTATTTAACTGAAAGTGATCCAATGGTCTTTACAAATAACACTCCAAAGTTCTTCAAACCACCTCTAAAACTTGTGAAGAATAATGCAAGGCACAGAATGAGAGAAGCTAGTCTACCTGAAATTTGAAAAATTACCACCTCCACTAGTTAAACATTTTGAAAAATGAAGTAATAAAAGGAACCAACCACCAAAGATTTTGCCTTCTACTTCAAATTAATTTATCCTGCCTCACCAAATATACAGAATATCATGCTAAATAAGCATGGGGAGGTTGCAATAGACCAGTCTTAGGACTGAATACCACCACAACAGCAACATGCTAAATAAACAAAAACACTATAAATCAACTTGAAAAGGAATATGCTAAGCAGATTAGGGAGAATGTGGGATGTGGTAGTAAGCAGAAATGAAAAGGCTTGAGCTAGATATATATAAGTCAATCAGCCTATTTGACAGAAATAATAAGAAACTTTTAACACATTGCAGAAATCAATGTTGAGTTCTTTTAATTGGGAACTTCATCATAGTGTATATATTTAATTTTAAATTACATCACAGATGAAAATTTACATCTCCTAAATACACAGCCATAACGGCCAAAGTGTGAATTTAGGTTGCTATGGTAGTGCATAGAGTACATCAAAGTTTTCATCATCTTTAACCTCCTTATTTTATTTAAAATTAAATATACACCTGATGAGGTTCCAAATTGAAGAAATGCAACAGAGTGTAACTACTTTGCACTCAAACTTTCTAATTAATGTTTTATAGGCTGATTGACTAATTAATTAATTTTCAAACATTCAGAAATTGTAACTATTGATATATACTGTACTGTAAAAATAAAATGACACCATGCACTAAATTTTACAGAAAAAAGGTAATTGATTTAAAAAACTGATTTCCCAAGCTCACAGAAATGTAAATTATAGGCATATTAATTTTTCCCTTCAAATATTTATGGGACTAATTTAAATATTACTTAATTAATCAATTTAATAGCCTCCTGTTAATCATATATTTTAATTGAGTGTACAACAAACTCAGAAAGAGTATATTCTTATCTACAGGTCTAAATATCTGCTAATACTTCATAAACAGTAATGATTAACATTTTCCATCCAATAACTTTTTATGTAAAAATTTTAAACTGCATTCTCGATCTGTTCTTTCACTTAACATTTTATCTCTTTGGAATTAACACTATACAGTAGACAAGCAAGAATACAGGAACTTTAATCCATTCTAAATTAGCCATAATAAATATTTTAAGAATTATTTGTGAGTCGGTAAGTACCATCGAAATCCATAATCATTTTTCAAGTAATTATTTTCTCGTGTCAAGGATTAAATGCACAAACTATGGCCATTGCAGAAAGGAAATTTGTTCCGCTTTGCATTAAATTTAATCAGGTAAAATGGATAATCTTAGATTTACCGAGGCTCTTCCAACAAATACCCTATTGCATGACATTGGTCGGCATCTGCTCTTGAAACTCATTTACTATAAATGCATAATTACTCATGATAACTTTTGTAGGATTGGACACAAACAATAATAAATATTTAAGTTTTGCTTGGTGTATTGTTTGTATCAACAATTCTTGGCATCTAATCGAGTGGCATTAAGATAGAGCACCACTTTGGTGAAAGAGAAAGTCATTGAAACATCACTTGGTTAAAAGCTTGACAAAACATCAGTGTAAATGAAAAGAAATTTTGTCTGCAATTGGTTCTAATTTTGTTCCATGTAATTATATTGGAAACATGTTAATTGATTGACTAAATGTAATAAAGTCTTCAAAATGAACATAGGAGCCTTACAGAAGTGTTACAATAAAATGTCCAACTGAAGACAGCTTGTACAAACAAACAAATATGAAGAATGTAAATAAACAAATATTACAGGAACTAATAAATATGTTTGCATGTGCTAAGAAGAACAGAAAAATTATGCTATTTTTGAAGAAAAATGTGATTGTGTTATGTTTGAACCTGCAACAATTTTTTTATTTTCTTAGTTTACAGTGTAAAATAAATTTTTCTTTTTCATAGAATATTTCATTGTTATAATACAATATATTGATGAACAAACTATGTAAAACAAAAAATGAACTTCATGTAATTTACAATGTCACTATTTTTAAAAAATGGAGGACGGGCATAAAAGTGTATAAATAGTAATCAAAATAATATTGTTCCTTTTTAGTTTCACAAAAAAATGAAATTTCAACACAGTAAAAAATCTATAAATTGAAGAAGACTTCAATTATATCAGAAGATTTCCAAAACATTCAACAATATACAGCAAATGCTTGAAACATTTGGGACACATTTGGCTTTAATTTTTTTTTACGAAAAATTAATCTGAATCGTTTTATTACATAATAGGAAAATTATTAATTGATGGTTCCCAAATAACCCACAATTTAGCAACTCTGATAAGTTACATGTAACATGCTGAAAGTGGTAATTCCCTGAGGCTTATTTATTGTGACATAATTCTCAATTGGAATTTTACATAAGAAAAAATTTTCTACTATGTATCACATTTATTAGATGAGATTGAAAATAGAAGACACAAAATTTCCAAGTAATGATGTTTAAAATATTCTAATCATTTCTGAAAATTTTTGATTATAAAACATTTTTGAATATTGTAATTACGAAACACAATAAAGCTTACAACTTTCACAGCAAATGATCCATGTATTCAGAAAATAAATACAAAGTACAGACAAATAATAAACTTATATCGTCCAAAGTAAACAGGTCATGTTTCTATACATATTCAGAATCATTAACATTCAAATACTAAACAAATGGAGAACTATTAAGACTGAAAACCTTCAGTAAATATACATATTTAATAATGTTAAAATTGTAACTGTGTCAAATCCATAACAGGAGGAACACATGTGTGAGGTAAATCTGAAATAATTTATTTTTTACATGTATTCAAGATTAGAGTGCACACCTGTAAATGTGATTCATAAATATAAAAGGCAAGAACTAAATAATAAGTGTGTTGGGAAATGGAAAGCAGGGGGGGACTAAATCAACAAAACAACAAAGAAAATTATTACTGGGAAGAATTGATGCGACGATGTTTAGTGAATCAGCATTATTTCCCATAAATATGATTAATGATTATGAGAGTATCAAATGGAAATATACCAACAAATAATGTAATACTTTAAAACCATTTCATGGTATGGATTTCTAGTGAGTTAAAATTGTACTTTGCTGAATAAAAGGTTTGATACAATAAACTTTACACTTTGCATACATCCCAAACTTCCCTGTTTTAGTACATTCAAGTCACAAATATGCTTTTAAGTTTTTTAAAATCTCAAATGTGATGAATACTCATACGTAAGTGATATTGACAAACTTAATTGCAGAAATACTTAAAATTTGAGGAAACCAGACATTCAAAATATGTCCTTCAGTTATACAAATATTTGATAATATCAAATTTTTCACAAAACTGTTTCTTTTTTTTACTCTGCCATTTCTCTCCTAACTAAATGAGAGGGATATTGTGTGAATATGGGCAATCACAATTTTAGAGGAACTCTTCAAAAATAAATTTACTGCAGTTTGACAGATTGTAAATGAATGAACGATTAAATCCATACAAATTTCCTAACATCAGATACTGTTTGAGAAGAGCATCTTAAATCACCATACTACATACTTGACAATTGTTGATAGCAGGATTCAAGACACAAAAAGAGAAAATTCATCGAAATTTACATAAGCAATTACAATAAAAAAACATGCTAAAATCCTTATGCAAACTATTGAATATAACTTAAACAAATCAGGTTGTTCTTAATTAATTATTGCATTAAAAAATATAAACCAGTAACCAATGACTTGAAATATTCTATTTGAGATTTCATCAACATGTTATCAATCATCATATATAAAATCTGGATTGGTGATTAACTACATATGATATGAATAAAATCAATATTGAATATTAGTGAGATTAGAAGTCTGACATATGAAGACTGATACTCAGCATTCTAAGAAAATGAGGAATTAATTAAAAAATGTTCATTAAAAAGGGTGGTTTTATATAAAAACCAGTAACTCCAAAATAAATAGTTTAATAAAAATTTCAACAAAGCTAGGAAAAAGAAAAACGTTGACTCAAACTATGATATTTATTGATACTACACAGCAAACATACTACTGAGAGCAAATAAAATTGTAACATATATATAATGTATCTATAATACCATTCCACACTAAGCTTCTTGGACACACCAACTAATATAATTCAAAATAAAATAAAAATAAATGCATAATTACTCTTCCACCTGCTCAACTAAAATAAATGTTTTTAAGACTAAATAACTGTTTACTGAGAGCTAAATATTTGGACACCTAAAATGTTTTCAATCTATGTTTACAAGCAAAATAATAGAGCAGAATGCATATATTCGGTAGTTACGACATTCTGCTTAAAAAAATATTTCCACAAACCTTTAATTGAACCCAAAAATAACAATAAATACAGTCATGCTCAAACAAGTGGTACTTACCTGTCACATATGCATATTGAATCCGAAGGGTTTAATAACCAGATTAGATGGATGACAGTTCTATCTGATATATATAACTGAGAGTTCAATTGCAATAAAATAAAATAATAATCACTCAGCAATATCGAATTAAATGATCTTACGTCGATGGAACTAACTTGAAAATTAAATTTAGTAATGCTATTTTGTAAAGCTTCAAAAACAAATAATTAACCTCAAACTGGTAACCGATGAATTAAACACAAACTTAAAAATGACAACAAGTACGTTACATTAACTGGTAACAATATAAGATTCGAGCATGCTTATTCAGATTCACGACTTGACCTCTGCCGCCTTCTCGTAACATTCTCAGCATAGGAACATGAAGTCCTGTATCAATGTCAACACCAAAATCCAAGCGTAACAGTCCAATTTTACAAAAGAAACTCGTGCACTGCGAAATGACACTTCCTACCGAACATTCAATCACATATATAATTTAATTATATTTGTTTATGGTTTTAATAATCCAAATACAACTCTGATTCCACAACACCAAGATACTAGACTACAAGTGCACTTCCTCTGACGTCATTGATCCTTCTAATTCATTTTAGTTTATATAAAAGAATAGTTCATTAAATAAACGTTTTATCAATTTCAGTCCCTATATTTTTAAAAATGATTTATATTCTGTACGGGACTCTGTTGAATTCAATACCTTTTGGAAACACAACACGGTAATAGCTCTAGCTTGAACTGCGTAGTACTCATCAGACTTCCCGGTGATGTCATTATGACATCACTAATCGCCAACCTTCATCTCCCGTAGGCCCCATGACCTTGGTGTATCAACACTGTTGTCGGTTATGGCATTTTTAATATAAAAGTAAAAAAATAAATATATTCTTAAATCGAATAACTTTTAAAATTTACCATGTATTTTCGGCTAAATCACTCTATGTTTTAACAACTTAACCATAATTTTTCATTCTCTTGAAGATAAATAATTATTAAGCTAATATAATATTTGCGTTCATATAAATTAACGCACCGGGTAAGTTTTTACTCGAAAGTTATAAAATTACTTTCGAATGATAGACCACAGAAGATTGTTCACATCAACTTTTCATTTTGTTGCTCCATTAGCTAAAAACGACTCTTAATGAAGGGTTTCATAAAAATTCCTATGCAAAATTTCCCAATGGTTTTGTTTCTCGTACATTTTCGTGAAGAAATAATGCTGCATTCTGAAACGTTTTGAATCTTACATCTTGTGAACCATAAAAAATTCGAGTACTAGAAAGTTGAAAATCAAGAATAATTAACGGAAGCAATGCTTCAGTTGATATAGATGGAAGATGAGTCTTCTTTGAAAAAAACAATAAATCTTTATAGTGATAACAACATGAATACGAATCTAAACAAAACTATATTGTTTCTCTTCCACTATAAATACAGTATCGTTTCTAACATTTGCATTATTTAAATTGAACATTATTCGAGAAATGCTCAATTTTGGAATCTGGTTTACTTGATGCCAAAGGACACATTTCTCACTCTCAACGTATTGTTTAAACCGACAGACAGTTCAACATTTTCTGGTCACTATGAGCCTTGGTTTACGGTAGTTTAATTTATTATTAGAGGTACATGAATTCAACAATTTCTAGTGATTATAGGAACAATTTAACGAAAACATCGAGAATTAACGACCGGTATAACACTCTTGACCCCCATTTTTTTTTAAATATCGAGTAAACGTTTCGATCATCCATTGTAGTCCTTGTCAATAAACAAAATCAACTTTATATCTTTAGTTGATTTAGTTTAATGAAAGGACCACAATGGATGATGAAAACGTCTACGTCATGTTAAAATTTTTCAAAAAAATTGTGTTAATTCTTCACATGTTTTAATTCCTAGTGATATTTTTTTTAACTAACGTTATGTATCTTGGATATTATCAAGTTAAAATCACGAGGAATCGGAATAAAACATCCGAGACTTCCGTGTTGAGCTGTTAGCTCTAAGAATATCCATCCACACGTATAGTGTAAAAGAACTGATTGGGTAGTATTAATGGAAGACTCTCTTTCAGATGGTGGAAGAACTTCAACAGTATACAAATCTATATTGCCAAATAGACATTTAGAGACCTGTAACGTATACCCCAATTTTTACAGACACGAACCAACGCCTTTGATATTGGTTCACGTGAGGGAAATTGGGAAAATACTGAAAGAGATCGTACGAGAAGTTATTTTCCGAAAAACTGGACAAGAGTTACACACAATGCATCTGAAATCGCTGTGAAAAATGCCTTTTTAGAGAAAAGAAAATGAGTTGTGAAGTGAAACCCACGAGATTATCAGAAATGTTTAATTAGACCCATTCTAGATAGAAATTTGGCAATAAACTGAGGACAGATTTTAGCGAAATGAAAAATCTCAATCAAGAGAATAGTGCAGAAATGTGAGTCGACAAGTATGATAACGGAAACAGATGAAATAAATCAGGAGAATTCACTGTTGGAAACGCAGAAGGTGTTCAGGAACAATACGTATGATCCATAATCATGCCATAGGTTCTATATTGAAAATGTAAGTGTGAATAATTTTTTTTTTGAATATCGATCAACAATGATTTACACGGACACCGAAGAGATCACAGGGGCCCCCAGTTGTGTAGGGATCTAAGGAAAGTTCAGAAAATTGAGAGTAGCTGTCCATGTTCATGATAGTGTTCCGTGCCGAATTTCTTTTGGTTTTCCACAACACATGTTTGAGGCATTAAATTTCATGGGAAAAGTATAGCTGTAACTTGTGATCGCAAAGCTGCTATTAGATAAGGACAGTGGTGTAATTCGATTCCACATTTTCCAGACGAACGAGAAATGTAATAGGTTCGCTCATCGCTCGGACAGTATTTGGATTTGAACTCGTCGTGCAGACCAGAAGTTAGAGGATGATCGCCACGCAAAGAACGAATCGCATTTATTGGACAAGAAGCCGTCACACGAATAATCAAATATTTTTCACCAACAACTGGCACTTTTGCAGCCGCTTCCTTTTCTGAAGACGGACAAAATAGACAGACGTGCGAGAACGAAACGTATAAATGAAGGAGGCGCTTATCACTCAACGTTTCAAATCTGCGCAGAGTGAATTCGACCAAGTCTTGACGCAAGAGATCAACGACCGCACACGAGGCCAACTTCTGTGGCTTTTACACATTGACATTAAAACTGTACTCATGTCAGAGGGGTATGATTAAAGGAAAATTGGCTCGAGCCGAAACATATCGCTTAAAAATGTAGTCAAATGCTGAGTCTTAAACTGAAGGAAACGTGCTGCACCGTCGGCTGAGTTACATAATTTTACCATTGGTGAAGAGAATCATAGCATACAGCTTTTTAAGATTTTGGTGACTTTAGAATGTCCGAGAAAATGCTTAAAATAAAACATTTCAAGAAAGGAAAAACTCCATATACAACATTATCCTAATATTACCTTGAAATCGTCGAAATTTTGTCACTCTATGGTCAGATTTTTGCATCGTTGTGTGAGAGAGACTTAATATATCCGAAGATGAAGTGAACCAGAATCGTTGGTCTCAATTTGCACCTCACATGATCTGACAGCAACCTAAAAAATGTCATTGCATCCCATGAGTCAGAATTTCTTCTGTATGCATTCCATATTTGTATGTACATTGGAGTAGAAAAGCTCATCAAGCAGATGAAGACAAAAATAAGTAACTAAATTTGAAACCTCAAAATGAGTAGTTTTAATAGATAAAATTAATAATGTATCATGGCTTTCAGTCAGAATTTCAACCGAATCCACAGAAGAATCGTTCTGTAAATAATGCATTTGGCCATTATACATTAATTTTATTTATTGTAACAAACTACTTCCCAACATTTAATAAATGAATATGAATTAGATCCATAGTGCTGTATAACTTTTTACTCTTCTTTTTTTCTAAATAATGGGTCGGAAAGACTATGGTCCAATGGAGATAGTACGTTTTTTAAAATAGTGATTTTAAATACTCTGTTTTCAGAAACTGTCATAGTTACATCCATAAAAAAATTCACAATTTTTAATCGTATCAAATGTGTATGGAAACAGAATAAAAATTTTAATTATTAATTATAGACAAATAATTATTTTTTGCTCCTACATACATTAAAAATGATCTATTATTATAATGTCAATGGGTATCTCTAACTGGTTTCCGAGAAAAATGTACTCAAAAATCATTATTTAATGGTTAATACCGTCCAGATTCAGAAATAAAATTTAGAACAACACGAACAGCGTTTAGGAATATTAAAAGCATGGGGAAATGAAAGTAGTTGCTTACTGTCTAAAACGATCATTCTTATAATAATTTTCAGAGCAAAAAACGGAACGACATAAGTGTAATTTCATTATTTAAAGAACGATCGTTTAATTGATTCAATTAAATGCAAATGTGGTTATCTACAGAGTTCGAAATAGTCAAAAATAAATTAAAATAATAAATAATTGAAGAGGTTCCTTAACAAACTATGAGATATTTGCTTTAGATAGACTGTATTTGCAATTATATTCCCAATGACAAAATATTTACAAAAATAACAGTTTAATTAATTTAAAATATAAACAAATTCACTATATATAGTGGCCAATATGTTAGCTAGCAATTGAGTATTTAATAAGAAACATTACTGGTACATTATGTTAACAGAAAATGAGGTCCACGGATTTTGGGTGAAACGAAGTGTATTAGTAATTTTTTGTTAACATATTGTGCTAGTAAGTTTTCTGAGTAAATAATTAATTCATAGGTGACTTCTTGGCTTGAGTGTAACAAGATCTCATGTACAAACTGATACAGATGATAGGCCATGCAGACATGTAGAAAGATATATTCCCAAACACGTCGTTTTTTATTTAAATGCACTTAAGAAGGTTTCACATGCCAAGCACCGTAACCAACCCGCACGTTGTCCATCCAAGGTGTCAGTCAACACGCAGTCGTGAACTCACAGGTTTGGTTGTTCCTTGTTTCTGTAAGTTTTTTTTGATATGAGACGTTAATCAACGTGAAGTACAAGTTATCTGAACATGTATTTTACAATAAAATGTTATTTTTGTACAATTATCTGTATTAAATTCCGACCCTTACGAGCGACCATTTATAAACGACTTGGTATATGTTCTTCACAAGAATTTATCCCTTCTGCATGGCCTATCATTCCCTATAAGGCTGTCGATGAGGTCATGTGACACCTTGTAAATTGGTAATTTTCAATGTCAGTTACAACAATGTAAATAAATAAATTCAATTGATTATTATAGGTAGGAAATGAATCATAACAGTATAGAATATAAATAATGTCTAGGAGGGGAAAAAGATTATGTGTACAAACGTGCACCGTTAAAATTCCAAAATCATCTATCTTGGTCATTTTTCTGTGCATACTATTCAATTCACATAAACTTCCTCACGAACTTCTTGCAGAACTCTGTTCAAAAAGTTGGGCATTTTCACTTTAACGTTATGTTATTTGTAATCACAAATAGGAGGCACTTATTTTTGAATAATACTGATATTCATCCCTTCAATACAAGGAACAAAAATAATCTGTATAAAAAAATGTAAAACATTGTCAATTGCACAGAAAGGAAGGTGTGCATTATCCATCTTCAACAGACTGCAGTCAGCACAGAATTAAACAGTTGTCCGATAATCAAGGTAAATTTAAGACTGAATTATGATCATTTTTGCTTAGCCACTCCTTCTATTCAATAAAGGAATTTATAGAAGAATCGGAGAAGAGTAATTAATTAATTAGTTTATAATAGTTAATAATACAAAAATTTGTTATCAGTATATTTATCTTTTATACAATAAAATAATGTAATAAATGTACACAGCCCTGACCCATTCCACATCCTTGAAGCTTAGCTTCTTTACAGGATCTACGGAATATGATTATTATTATTATTCAAAAATCAGAAGAATTAAGCGTGCAGATTCAGCTTCAAAAATCTAAAACACATAGTAGTAACTCTGATCATCTTATCAGGAATGGAGCTCATCGGATGTCTGTGCCCTTATTCGAATGTAAAAGATTGAGAGAGTTTCTCGGCAGTAAGTAAACATCTGCAAGCAATCAGTATCGTGATTCCCTGGCCTGAAACTGTCATTTCACTGAATTTGAACATAATTTTCAAACAGCAGTTCTTCTAAGTCTCACTTCTACCACATCTCGTTCACTGGTTTAAACTTGTATCACGTTTATGATCTTCCTCTATACCAATTTCTGCTATCTACAACTTTTTTCCTCCTCAAACACAGTCAATGTGCCACTTGATAAGAAACTGTTATGATAATGCACGGTGTTGTGGCTGAGGCGTTTCACATTTGAAGTGCAAAACTCTAGAGACGTAACTGCTTTAGTCCGTTTATTATTTGACGACTTGTGTGTGGCAATGCATGGAACAGAATGGGGATTATCGAAGATTCTCTCATCTGATTTAATAACGATGAGTGTGTTCTGAACCAGCTTCGCAGCTTGATCCTCTTCGCCGTAATTGGATTAGGCGCTCGTGGAACCTCTCGCTAGGTTACTCTATGCTTTGCATGACTATCAATCACCAAGATTGGTGTGAGAGGACCTGGGTGTGTAACAAAACTCGTGCAGACTACACCAGCTACATTTGCCGTTCCTGTAAGATGAATACACCCAATACCTACACGTAGTAATGTTTCACACGTTTACATTAGTACTAGACCATTGTTCTATTTACCTTTCAAAATTTAAAATTATCTCAACACTCCACGACAAAATATCTAATACCTTTAACAAATTTTAAGCGCCGCTTGGGGACTTTTATCCAGACAAAATTCACATGTACTATCTAGAAAGAAGCATGATAACCATACTGACCTTAAAATACGAGGAGAACAATTTTCTAGTCAACTTGTGTTCTCAACAGAGGTTAGAATGTAGGGATAAAAACCCACTAGATGTTACCGCGACCAAGACCGAGCACGTATGATACCGTCTGATTGAGTATAATAATAAATTAAATATACTCGGTAGTGTTGAAATTAATATCGTACTGCAATCCAATTTATAAACCATAATCCGGTAATCGGCGTGCAGTAGACTTTATAGAGAGTAACAAGTGTAATAGGCTATAATCATATAATTAAATCAAATTAGGAAAAAGCGTGCAGTAACTGTACTAAGATGAATTATAATTATAAGCTATTCATCAGTAGGTAAATACATTTAAATGAATAAACTAATAAAAACCCAATAAGTCATCCAAAAACCCTGTATTACATTTTCTATAATTATTTGAAGAGCTTTCGTCAAGTTGCCATCGTAATCCCCCAAAACAGGACTATACAGTATAATTTAAAATGAAAAGTAAAAGGTTTGGAATGATTTATAAAATGGGTAGGCCTTGGGAATATTTTTTGAGTCATCGTCCCATGATGGCCAAACATCTTTAATCCCGTCACCTAGCCAGCAAATCACGGATCTTCGCGGCAGTCTGGCGCCTCTTAAATCCTGGAATTTCCACGTCTGCTCTCCGAACATTCCCGTTCAATTTTCTGATATTTGGGGCACTGATTCGGATGTTTAACTGCGGCAAATACTGCATGAGGAAAGAGAAGGAAGTTAGAGAATGAGAGTGTAAAAAATAATGGAAAAGAAAGAATAGCACAAAAAGAACTAAAAAGTTAGTGATAATCGTGGTATTTAATCTCTATTAAAATTTTCTAGATATGTTTTCTATAAATTCAAATAGAAATATTCGAAAACAAACATCTTATATAAATTAAATTCAAAATTTTAATACCTGAACCGGTTTCCTCTTTAGGTGTTAATGAATATGAGGAAGCAGCAAAATCTCATCCAACATTTGAATAAAAACATTTAAATTTAAAATTCAGTCACCCAAATTAACTTTATTTTTATGGCCCATGTTATTAGTATGGAAATAAACTCTCTGTTTAGAGTAGAGTCAAGGGATAACAAACAAGAAGATAATAACATATAAATTTATCATAATAATCAGTTATAAGTAATCTCGTTGATGAAACATGCAGAGGGTAACCTCATATTGCCAATAATATATACCAAATCCAAATATTTGCGTCAGTAACTAAACCTAACTTTAAATAACCGTGGGGAAATGTTTTCAAACCAGTATCAAGATCGGGTAAGCAGTTTAAAGTTTCAAAGATTTAGAAAATTAATAACTGCATTACTTTAAACACTTTCACAGCAAAAGTCCAAATGTTTATATATAACGTTTATATATCGACCAGCTGTTGAACCAGTTTGGATGTAAATCGATATATCGTTGCTCTTCTGTTGCTTCCGGTCGAAGACTTGATGCATATATATCAGCTGATTTTTTTTACCAATGAATTGTAAATGAAGGATATGATCAAGGTTTTAACAGATGGAATTATGAATAAACTCATTTATTTTTTTTAAAAAAAACTATTAAATTATGCAAGAAAGGAAATGGCTTAAAATATGTAAGATAAAGTATTGTAGGGTCCTAGTTGGATTCCTTCAGCAATATATTTATCACGGGATTAATTAGCAATGACAGTTTGCCCAATTATGCGAAGACTCTTGGTTCTCAGTGTTCCATGGAAATTTTTAGTTGAGCATTCGGATAAACTTTAATGAATTTCTGACATGTTGACCGTATTTTAGACAGGTTGTTTAGTTTCTGGTTTTCGTTGAATGCATGTTGAGGCATAGCTGGGTGTGCGACCTTTGGCAGTGGGCGACCTCTGCGGAGACTGCAACCTCGGACTCCAGGTCTTGCTTGGTAGGCGGATGTCGTGATGATCCGGACTGCGATCACTCACAGCGCATTTCCTCTTAGATAAGAACAATTAAAGTCTGTAAATAACATGCATGCTGTTATACAAAGAGTAGATTGCAGGACACGCAACAATAATGACTGACTGACTGACTGGCTGAATGAACTCAGTCGTCGATTACTTTATGAGTTCCAACTTAGTGAGCGACAGGTAATTTTGCTGAATAAAAGTTACCAAAAATAATGAAAACAATAAGCTTAAACGAGAGCTGATAATTAGGCTCGGTGCACACTGAAGAAACATGTATCATCTGGACATGCACACTGGTGAAACGTGTTCCGTGAAACAACGCACATTCACACTCCCCCATACCACATGTGGTGTTTGGCTTTGCTTACACCAACAAAAATATTATTATAACAAGGAATTGTTAAATAATAATAATAATAAAAGTATATTTAATTTGAATATATTCCATTTAATTATGATATTACATTATAAAATTTCCAAAAGAAATATAACTCAAATTAAGTTTTAGTGAAAAAAATATATAAATTTACGAATATCAAATTGGCTCAGTCGGTAAAGCCAAAAAAAGAAAAGAATCTACGCAGCTTCTAAATGGCTGCTGCTCCCAGGGGGAACGCGGGTGACGAACGATATAGTTGAAATTTAAAAATCGCGAATCAAACGAGAATGGTTTAAGTGGAAAAGCCGGGTAAAAATGCCGTTACCAGATGTTAACAAGGGCCTGGTGACGTCGTGCCGGATGTTCCTTTGCTGAACACGTCTAGATCCTCTAGCGCCTCTTCTTCAGCTTAAATCTCCATCAAATGTTATCTTTTTGTTTTCCGTACTACAAATGAATCTTCTTTCTTGAACATGCCGAAATTAACTTTTTCGCAGGCTGAAATTAACTTTGACGCCTGTTCAGCCACTGCTCTTCCATTTACGACATTCTCAGGACCGCTCCCCGGACCAACTGTGTCGAACACAATGCACCCCAGGCAATAAATAATGTTGTAAACGGCGACGTTTCCCGCCTACTCGGCCTCACCAAACCATTCTCGTTTTCCGTCCTGCTGTACGCAAATAACAAAAACTAAATTATTTTTGCTTTACCCGATGAATGTAAGGGTCATGAATCACCACACACAATAATAGTAATATTTCATGCAATATTTCCTTAGATGTTTATCGTGTCTAGATCTCACTGTAAATGGTGATTGTAAAAATGAAATATATATTTTCAACAACTTTTATGAAAAAAGTTTTAAAACAGAAGATTATGTTTGAAAACGGATTCTCAGGTCAGGTATTGAAAGTCGTCGCTTTTATTTAAAAAAATGCCATGACCCTGCTAAAAACAGGCGAATCATTAAATTATGGGGCAAAAATAAGTTCTGTTTCAAGAAACCGTTCCCTCTCGTTTCATAATATCTGTTTCATGAAACACGTTTCTACCCAGTGTGCACGTCCCTGTTTTATTGCATGTATCGCTGTCATGAAACTTGTTTCCTCAGTGTGCACTGCGCCTTAGGTTTTACCCAGAGCGTGATTAATTTTCTATTATCACTCTTTGATAAATTCTCCTTCACTGATTCCTTCTCCACGATCACTTAATGATTTGACTTTAATTACGGTTCCGTTTACTCACTGCCGTTGTTGCGACAATTTGGTTTTAGTGTCGTTTTCTTCTTCCTCAACCTACACTGACTTGTTTCGACGCATTTCCGTGGTACTGACGCCTGGTCTCAAAAGCAACCGTCACTCCGACCGCAATACCGTCTACATCGGCACGCCTACTTAATTCTTGTTACAATACTTATAAGTAATTAAATAAATGTGATATTGTGTAATTAATTAACTCGTGCGAATAGAACTAGATTTGGAGAGCAGTGAATCAACAGTTGGCGTCTTCAGTCCTGAGCTTCCTTCCTCAGATCAGTACGACTGCCAGCCGGTTGCACTATGAACATTGTCATATAGTCTGTGCAATGAAAGACCTCCCGTATTCCGGGCCGGTTCCCTACCATTGAGCTAATCCGAGTCGACGTCCAAGGACCGATTCAACATCCCTCCATTCCCATAAACCTTGTGCAGGCTGACCTGAAATTCACTAATCACATTTTTCACACACTAATTCTAGGAAATTCGTGAAGAATGGACATAGCGTAAATTGATAAAATGTGCATGGAATTCAAGTCGAAGGAAGTAGAAATGCTTCAACCGAAGCTGAAGCACGAGCACCTTTGATCAATTTCCGCTATGTCCATTCTTCACGGATTTCCTTGAATTAGTGTGTGTAAAATGTGATTAGTGAATTGCAGGTGAGCCTGCCTTAGATTTATGGGACTGGAGGGATGTTGAATCGGTCCTTGGCCGTCGACTCGGATTAGCTCAGTGGTAGGGCACCCGACCAGAAAACGGAGGTCCGGAATTCGAATCCCTGGTCCTGTCGACATTTTCCCATTCTGGTCTTTCTTTATTCTAAAATATAAAATGATATACCAGGATAGTAAAACAGAAGAATATGCGTTGAATTAATTTTTTATCCTAGAAACCAAATTTAGCTGTAATAAGTTCCATTATTGTAACTTACAACAGCTTTACTACGTAATTAAACATTACAAAATTATCGGTCATTTTGTTCGGCGGAATCTTGATGACGATTTATATTTGAAACCCTTAAAGTAACCGTTATTGTGTAAGGTATATCTACTGACGCTAGTATTCACAGCCCCATAAAAATGTTTCTGTGCATTAATGGATTTTTCCTACGGAAATTTTAGATTCATTTAATTCGGCTCAAATTAACATTTTACCAAATTAAAAATTGTATGTTACCACATAGTTATGTTGGAAGCTGTTTTAAAAGAGTTGAAAGTCGATTCCATGAAGTGTTAAGTTTGGTCACCCCAGTCAACGGTTATACGTACTTAAAATATTTTTATGAGGTATAATTGAACTTTTTAAAAACTAAATCGTGCAATTTGAATTTTTTTCTTCACATTATACCCTGGTAAGTGACCATAACATTATCATTATAGACCCTAATAACCATGAGCCTTCTGCAACGATTTAATCATATAGTCGTAGTGTCGTCCAAATGATACGCACGTTATCGGGTTTGTCATGTTTCACAGAGTAAACCCACTAGAACTCCAGGGAACCGACAATTTATAGTAACAACATAATGAGCTTCTGACAAACTAAAAGCTTGATTGTGGGCAGGAACTGAGGGAGAATAGAACAAAATGTTGAGTTCTTGCTGAGTTAAAACACTGATTGTGAGTGATTCGTGCGATTTAGCTGCCATGTCCAGTTTCTACGACGACTTCTATTCACAGATGTCACAAACCTGCTTCGTATGCATACCGACACGAATGGACAGAAGCTGATGCCGCATAATGGCTACGGGTGTTGCATAGCAAGCTTATGTGCAAAAATAGGTATATTCTGTCAAAATTAACTTCAGTACCTGATTCCTCAGCACAGAAGCAAAGACTACATAATAGGATAGTAAGACGAATGTAGATGATCAACTATGAAGAAAAAAACTAATAGTTTTATCTGAACGTTACTTAAAGTCAAGTGATTTCAGTTCACCTTTCGTGCATAATAGAGCCAGAAAAAGTTGTAATATAAATATGTTTTGTCACTTGTTTGTACTCGTTTTACAAGAAAAGGGTAGAACTAATGTTGACAATTTTTTGTTGTATAGAGCGTTAGGTGATATAAAATTCCCAACCTCTATCTGAAGTCCCTTCATTCGTTGTGTTCATTTCATGCAATGATATGGAACATTCATCATCTTCCTGCTTATCCCATGACGATTTTCTTTCGCGTGTCATAATACTTGATACTGAATTAAATACATAAATAGTGAAGGAAATTTTCTGTGGAAGACAACAAAAGAATAAATGGATGTAAAATATCTGAATAATGAAACACTTAGTTCCCAAACTCATTGTCATTAAATTCAAATTAAGTTAAAGATTATTAAGTCCAGTAAAAATATCATATATATAACACTGACATCAAAAAATTTCAGATTTCAACTAACTATTGCCTCAAGTTCCGCTTACGTTTTAAATTTCGATAATATAAATTAAATTATCAGTATTTATAGTTCAATTGTGACGTTTCGTCCTCAAATTTGGGCCTAGCCAGTCGATGTTGAAATGGAATAAAGCAAACCGTGTGTGATGTATTACCTAATATCTTTTCTAATTTTCAAAAGACCATGTATGCCCTTTCAAATAAAAAAATAATTTCGTTAATACATCTCACACGTCTTTTTCTATTCAATTTCAACAACGATCCGCCCTTATTGAATACCCCTTTAAATAAGTTTCTTCGGGCTTTTAAACGTTTGATTGTATATAATTATACATAAATCTTAATAAAATGTAGGGTTCAAATATAAAAACTAGCTCGAAAAATTTATTTAAAATTTACTTTGTACCTAATAAAGATCCAAAATTTTAGGACAAAACGTCGTAGTTAAACGAATCTTCTGATTTGTCTGTAAAAATTATCATTTAATTAATCTTTAAATAATTTTAAAAAAACATACGCAAAGTAAAATATTATTTTTAGATTCTTTCATGGATGTTTAATATGAATTACTATTTTTTTTCTCGAATCATTTGTGCTTGCAGAAACTACCAAAAGACAATGTATTATTTTACACACATAACATATATCGGCAGTATGTTCACATGAAATATATTTTGAATTTTTTACAAATTTGAGGTGTTTCAACATTTCCTTCTTAGATATTTACTTCTACATTATATTTTAAATACCACAGGAGCCACATAAATCAGTTAGCAAGAATAGCAAGAATCGTTGTATAATGCTATTACTGAGGGAAATCAATTTTAATATTAATTATAAACAATTTATTAAGTTAGATTTTAGCAAATTAAATTTATTCACTGGAATCAACAATAAATACAAAAACTTAGGGTCCATTAAAAATTACCATGGCTAGCTCAAATTTCTGTATGTGAAACACTATATACGAGTCATTTTGTGGACATTTTGTGCAGCAGGAAAGACAAACATTCGCACCGGCGATTAGTTGGCACTGACGCGTCTGGCATCCGAGTCTCCAGCTCCTTCCTCTGTTGGCTCCTGTGTTGGGTTCTAAGAATTACGGCCGCTCGCACCCCATGGTTTTCTTCATCGACATCAGCAAATGACGCGAGCGGGATTTCACCTTCCGCCCACTTATCAGTTTGTCTCCAGATTCAAAACAAACTTTTGAAAATCCTCTCCACCTTCCTGCTTCAAAGCTCCACCCCGACACATCAATTTCTATTCCCCGACTTCTCCCTTGTTCAATGATCATTACCCAACTCATCAATTTTTTCCCTCCATGCGGTGGATGACGAATTACATGATCCCCATCCCATCAATCAAATATCCAGCTTGGCCCGCGGCTTTTCTACTTAATTTGTGGAGGGAGATGAGTCCCTCAAAATACTCGGTGTCAATGAACTGAGCTCGTGTAAATGTTCTTTAATCCGCCAAACTGTGGGTTTAACACGCCCGGGGTCTATGCTTGCTGACTGAGCGTCTCCAGTGGGGAATTTCTCAGGCACTGATCAAATGAAATGACAATTGCCACATACACTCATTACAGTTGATAATAAATGATTTCAACTTCGCAAGAAGGCCTGGAGTTAAAAAGCTGACATAAATACTTTTTATTAATATTTATAAGGTTGCATTTTAGTTTTAGTTTTAATAGTATTTTATTGGAGAATGGATGAAAACGAGTAATGCACCATAATTTTATTTTAAAAATTGTGAAAGAGGAATCTTTACATTATTCCATTTTCAACGCTACACAATACGCAGTGGAAATAATAACCTGTTTGTGATGTGATGGAGATATTATGTTAGCAATTAATTATCGTGGAGGACAATGAGATGGTTGTCCGTGGGCGAGAGCATGCTGAAAATTGATCCGTTCTTTGTTCTGGCCAACAAAGCCGGTGGTAACATTTGACATCAGATATCATTGCTGCAAGGTATGTACTCTTCTTACCGTCGCTCCGTGAATGCCTTTTAGTTAATTCCGCGAAACAGACAATTTTCAGATGCAAGGGGGTAAGCAGTTTGATATCAAATTCCTCAAAAGAAGCAAAATTTAATTGTATACTGAAATGAAACAGTGCTCTTGAGGGTGTTTACTCAATTAGAGTGAGAAGATTGTAAAGCATTGTAAAAATAAATAGATATTTTATCAGTTTTGGATACATAGCAAAATCATATCATGTACAATATGTCAAAATAACATGGAATAACAATAAATCTAAATTGTAAGTTATAAATTAGATATACATTTAAGAGAAACCCACCCGCAAAAAAAAATGGTACCGAAGAACAAGACTTTTCACGTAATTATTTCGACCTTACAACTATTTTATCGGATAATTTAGAAGAGCGGTCACGAATATATTTTAGAACGGTGGCGACTTTCAAAGTTATGAGCTATATCACCATGCATACAATGATATTGTTACAAATACTATGGGGTAAAGCGACCCGATTCGTAACATGCTACATTTTTTATCCGGTGTATTTAACGTGTAATAGTTAACTAACATGTGATAACACCGCAAAAACTTTATAGGACTGCGCCATTTTGCTGGACGTATATTTGATATATATATATAGCTCTGAATTGAGGATTAGTTCTATGGCGTGATTTTATTAAGATGGTCATACACTGTCACTGGTGATCCTCGCTCTTATTTTTTTTTGTTAATTTATATAGCAGGAGCTCAAGTCTCTCCAAAATGACTGATGATGTTGTTCACTATAAAAACATAACAGACACAGCTGACCCCAAAAATTTATTTATATTATGTTCTCGTAGGTTCTAATATATTTGAATTCCAATACATACTTTTAATATAAGCACCTCTTTGATTTTATTCGCTGCTAAATTCAAGTGGAAAAATTATATCGCGTAAATTTCCAATTAATCGAGCCAATGGCAACAAAGAGGATTTAATGAGCCAACCTCCAGAGAAAAGTTTCTTGAGCCATACGTTGGATAAAAAATGTGGACAATTGTCACAATGATGTAAATTTTTCACTCCTGAATGGGACAACTAGCAACGTTTTTGCTGTATGACATGGCGTCGTCATCTAGAATGATTTCGTGTGTAACAAGAAAAGGAAAGAAAAGTGGCTGGAACAGGACTGGCATTGACTGAGACCTACAGATCCCATTGTTAAGACTATATCTTATCTCCAGTGGTTTGGCGCTTAACTGCTTAGCTCTACAGTGCAGCCTTCGTCTGTGTTACTGGTGAACCAATTGAGAAATTGTATATGTGAATTTCAAAATAACTTTTTTTGGCAACACATGGCAAAAAACATTCAAACAAAACAAATAAGGAGCACCTTCCTCAGAACTGTACTTACTAATCGTCGTCAATCGAACAAACCAAAAAGTAACTTTGCCCTCTTGAAGACTATTAAATTTTACTATTAGGAAAACGATCAAGTGATTCGTGTCGTGTGACGAGAACTGCTTTTAACACAATAATTCAATTTTGAAAAAATTATTATATCGTTATTTACTTTTATATCGGAAGGAATACCAATATAGCATACATTACTGACTACTAAACGCTTGTCTCTCCTCAATTTAGATTTAGTGGCATATGCATGATATTCGCCATAGGATTGAATTTCAAAAATATATATACATTAGGTAGAGTTTTTAATAAAATTTCAAAACGTTTTATATTTATACCTACATGTCTTGCTGTTTTAGAAAATATTATTATTACACATTTTACTCAGTTTTACCACTCATATAAAAACATTTGTCAATTCGGGTGCAATGCCTGGGTAAACACACACTTAGAAATGTAATGCATTAAAAGTCGGAAGATAGGCGTGGATAATTAGAAACAGCCATGCAAAACATATGTGCAATGGCACTTGTTTACAGCCGGCAGCTAAACATTTTCCTATTGGTTGCAGTTGTGCAAATACCAGCCAATGGGTGCTGTTTGAAATTGTAACCGATTGGCTACAAGAAAAGAAAAGGAGGAAAATTCTGGGCATCTAGCACAATTCCTTAACGTCCTTCAAAATATCCCTTCCAAATCTAACACCCCCTGTTGTTTCACTATTTCCCATACTACACTCCATTAGATTATAGAAATAGAACTTGGAATAAATTATGAAAGGCTGAGAAACAGTATACCACTTCAAGGTGGTACAGAATCTGCATAGGTTCAGCCATGAATATGGCCAGATTCCTCTTAGGACTGACATGTAGGTTTCCGCGGTCTTAAAATATTTGCTTGGAGGTTTTCTCGACTTCACATTACCGGGATGGTAATCATTATATTATTACTGCAGTCGTCAGCAAATTCACTTTCCGCCGCAATCCATCAGACAACGCAAAACTTTGGAGAGTAAATATTACTTGTACAACAGCTCCATTATGACTCATCTTTAGGCCTCAATACTGTAAGAAATATTATCATTAGTGTGAGAGCATGGCAGACCCCACGTGGAGACTCAAGACTCTTTCCCGCTCTCTAGGTCGGCTCCAGTTTTTTCTCTCCGTTTCCCTCTGTCGGGATGACGGAAAGGAGACAGCTGCAGCATTGTCCCGAGGGGATACCAACTTCGGGATGAAGCTTGGGACAGAGTTCCGTGATTTAGGATTACAGGGTGCGACAATTACTACTAGAAATAACAAGTCACCCCCTGCACAGGGTTGAAGTTACTTTGGCATTAATACTCCCGGATCACGTGACCTCTGAAATGATCAGCAAGGTTTAAGTTCCAAACTGTCGAAAAATTGATTTTAATCATCATTGAAAATATTTTGTCTCTTGGTCTCCATCTACACGCCGATCCGTTGCTGGACAGAATAAAATAATATATTTAAACTTTTTTTTTTCATTATTGTTAATTCATCTGTATAATGAAAGTCTTTAAACAGAGTTACGAGCATTTAAGAAAAAAGTTCAGTAATACTTCAGCCTCATTTTCAGTTTGGTTTTGGCGTTATAATGTAATTTTGCCCAATAAGGTCTATTAAATAATCAATCTGAAGTTTTATTGTTTGAGAAATAAGGAAGGAAAAACATTAAGGAAGTTTATTAGTGGAAAGAGTTTCAGTGTAACAAATGGAAGTTGAATGGTATCCATTACTAAAATTAATTATTTATTTTTTTACTTATAATTAAGGAACTTCTATAGATTAACTTTAACTCTCAGATGCTTCACTCCTTCATTCACAATAAAAAGCTTCATTTGCATGAGAACTGGTCGTTTAATTCTATATAATAATGAAAATATCTTCAACACGTCTCCCCAACATATTAAACAAATTAAAAGAGAACCAAACAAATTTAAAAATGAACTAGCCAAATTTTTACTTAGCACCCCGTTCCATTCTGTAAAGGAATTTGTAGATCAGTGAGAACGTAACTATTGATTACATTACAAAAACAAAAATTTAAATAGTTTCTAATAACAACAACTTATTAATCATGTAATACGACTGTGGCCATTCCACGGTTTCAAGAATCAAAGGAATATTATGTTTTGTTATTGGTGAGAAAGAAGGAGATGAATGAGGAGAGGGGACGGTGATATACGAACCTCAATCAGTTCTTTGCCTGTGTGTTTTCAGAAAGGGGCAACCCCCGGAGAGAAGTATTTTTTTTCTCCCCCTGTAGAAAGAGCTGCTTCATTCCTCTACATTTCTACACATGTGTCTACTTTACAGCTCTACCACTGTTAAACGTCAAAGCTTTGTCCTAGTTGTTTTCTCTACAATAAACCTCATCATTCTATATTTTACATCTGCTAAATTTCAGATATTGTTTCATTCATGCTAGTTAATTTTAGAACTTTCGGTTTTATCATCTAATGAGACCGTAGGCGTTCCCTAGAACGATTCCGGAAAAAAGTTCCTCTCCAGGAAGAAATAATGTTGCGTAAATAGCATCATCCGATGATCTAAGAGGAAACGTCCACCGTCTTTCTTGGGTATTTATGGTTAGCAAGAAATAGAAAACAATACTTTAAGATTTATTTCATAACCTGTTGATTCCTGGTGACCACAAAAACAACACTGTATTTTGTGGGAAACAGACTAGGCCATTATCAAAAATTATAATTTTTTTATTTAAATTTCATCACAGATTAATTAAACCAATTATTAAACTGGTATTCTATAATTTTTTTCTTCTTTTCCGTTTAGTATTTTTGATATCCTTCCTAGAGTTACTTCTTAATATTCACTCCTGGTGTTGAAAAAATAAAAATAAAATCAAGGATTCTCCCCATAACTTTTCTTTATAAAATTATGAGACTAGAATGAAAAAATTAATTAAAGTATGGTCGACCCCGCCAATTCCACAAGTTGCACACTATCAAAATTTCCCCTTAAACGTTCGTCCATTTCATACTCCATTTTTAGTAGCTGCTAACTGGCCTGTTAGTTTCTAACTAACCCTAGACGATAGTAATTTTTTAACTAATTCTACGACTAATTCTCAACAACAAAATAAGCAGAGATCTCAATAAATCCATTTCACAACAAACTAATGTGTTGGGTGTTTTAATCTCAGTGCTTCCTTCATCTTGCACTTTACAGTCCACTTAAAGACCATCAGATAAATACAAAATAAAAATTTATGTTTATGCGATCTATTGGATCATTGGACCGTGGTGGTGTTTGCAGGCGCAGGGTTTCAGGTTAACTCTACCATGTCTTCGACTAAATTCAACCTAAATATAAAGCGCACAATAATGCTGTACTTATAAATTTTTTGAATTCATTAACGAAATTTCCTGTTTTTTTGAATATTTTATGAGCAAAACTAAGCTCTTATATTCGATGATGACAAATGAGTTTCCAAACACAACTAGAAAAATGTTTTCTAATCGGCGAAGCTAAACAATGATTTGAAATTAAATCTATAAAACAATATTTAATGTGAAATCAAATTAATACAATTTAATACAAGGAAATGTTTGTTATATTTAAGTATTAATATCCCGAGAATCGCCGGGCACCCAGCTAGTTATTTATAAAAATGATTGAGTTTAGCCCTTAAGAGATTATCTTTTCATCTTCCCGGGTAATCCAGAACTCAACTGACGAACTTACAAAGGTTGTACAGAGGTACCTTCTGAATAATTTGTCGCAATCTGTATACTACTGAAAATAATGCACAACAGTGTCAACGTTATGCGTTGCGTGTCCTGTTTTTCTATTTTATTCCAATTGATGTTAGTTGAAGTACAGTTTGAACGAAAACTGATAGCAGACGGCGATCCTGTTCCATGGCCAGCTCGGTCTTCTTGTTTAGGAAACTGTGGCCGATACTCGGCTGGGATTATCGCAGCCGCGGAAGCAGTACTCCAAACCCCATGAAATTCTTGTACGTGTTTATGTAGTCAATGGTGCGTCGCTGTACGCTCTGTCGTGATCTTGGTGGTCGACATTTTGAACAATACCTGTAACGAAACAGTTCATTATTTGATACACTAAAATAATGATCACACTGATAAATGTGTACATGCTTCGATTGAGGTTTGTTCCATTACTCTGTTGTTTTTTTGGTTAACAGGCTACATGAGGGTGATCCTGAAACAGGCAACTCCCCTTTAATAGCATAGGAAGGGAATTGAAAAGGGGGGATGCGGAAGGTAGAGCAAGGTAGCCTAGCAAGGGTTAACTAGGGCCCCCGGGCTATGGTTTAAGGATCCTACCCTCATGGTGTTTCACCTAAAGAGATGCAGGGAAAACCCTAGAAAACCTGCATCAGGTAGGTCGGGCATTGGGTACTATTCTCACGCCCTTCCCTGTGAATGACGGGAGACGAGTTTGCTGTGGGGACGCAGCATTCCCTTCTCCGTGTCTCCACCAGTTTCAGGAGGCAGTTGGCCGACTGATCCAATGGGATCAGCGGACAGCTCTTGCCATATGCCCAAGGTCTTTGACCCCGGTACATATACCTCCTAAAATAGGTGAAGGTGTCTCGGCATATGAGAACTTTGATAAAAAAAATACCCAGAGAGAGTGCAGGAGGCATTCCCGACATGATCAGGTGAGCCCCGCAGTCACTATGGGCTGAAGGGCCTGCGAGAAAACTCCCGCAACCCAGTTTTTGTCCCATTACTCTGTGTTGTATTGTTCATTTTGATTGTTGGATATTACAGGCTTCTTAATTGTTATGAATATATTTTCACAGATGCAAGGGTGACTGCGTTAACAAATTATTTAAATTATAATTACCTTATTACTCTGTAACTAGCCGCCGCGGAGTGTGAGTACTCGGAAGATATCCTTGAGCATCCTCTGAAAGTTTTTAGGTGGAGTTCTGTATTCCGCTGTATAGTAAAGAACATCATATAATGTTTTACATTCACAATTATGTGCGAGACATGAGATTTAATTCGAAGTTTTCGACAATGAAATAAAGGAGAATGATGGCTGCTGCTACTACGTTAGCAAGTCTTATAACTTAGTAGAGAAAGCGCGTCAATACGAAACTGCCGACCACGAACACCGGTCGGTCGCAACACAAGTCATTTTCTACCATCCGACCGAGAATAATTCATGTGTTAAGAGGAACCACCTTCCTGAACAAAAATAACACGTTCGTCTTTAGGCATGCAAATGAAAAAGATGTGACGCCACATTTCGTAGCGACCCTGAAGCTTCACCTTTGCTCGCATAGGAGTGCCACAGCGGTAGGTAGGTAGGTGTTAGGAAAGTCGTGATCAGATAAAAGGAAAGTTACCAATAAATTACCTCACTTCAAACAGAACATCAAAGTTATTGTTACTGCCAATAAAGATGATGTTTTATTTTTTTCAGGTCTGAGTCTTTTCTTTGTATCCCATCTCCCTTAATACCTACCATGCCAATCTTTTCTTATTCAGTCAATAATATTTTTTAAATTTTTTGCGGTCAGTAATATTTGTTTGCTTTATCGCTTTTTATTCTTTTACGCATAGACCTTGTTAGAATGATCAGAAGACGCCTGATTCCCGCCACCTCCTAACCAATATTTTTAAGACTGATCCTCTCCGTTCAATACCTTATAGCTTTAAGCTGCAGCACCGCCGTTCAAATGCTTTTAATCTCGTCACACCGAGTTGCCATAGTTTTACTTTCACACACATGTATCTGTATCAATTCGTAAACTATTTAAGAGTGCTAACGCAAGAATGGGAACTAATGTTTTTTCTACATGCTTCAGAATTCATGCCTTCTTTTAAAACAGCCATGCAACACAATCGTACTTCCTAAATAAAGAAAATGGTGTACGTAAAAATGCCATTATTATTTATTAATAACATTTATGACTTAGCTAGGGATAAAATTCGTCGACTGGATCATTCGTCATGACAGGAATATTTCTTTAGTTATACAGTTTTCAACGTTTTACAGGCGAATTACTTCAGTCATTGCAATTCTCACAGATGTTTTGAGTCGTCAGTCATTAATGATTTCGATTTCCGAATTTAATAGAGAAATTATAAGGGATGGATGTCCCGTTGATTTTCAGGAGCAGGTGATGGTGGCTGAGGAAATATATATTCTAAGATTTTAGAGTACACATATACGTACTCTGTACAACAGTGTCCAGAAAATAGGAAATTATGGCACAGATGTTTACAACGAGTTTTATTTGTCTCGCCTAATTAAGGCAAATTAACAGTATTATTTTAAATTTCTCAAAAATACCATATTTCTTTTCAGGCATTGGATTTTCGCTAGTAAAATGTGCATACGCAAATCATTCGAACTTTTATGGAAAACTATGGTATTTATCTCTATAAGACGAAGCACTTATCTGGGTGAGAATTCGTAAGAATCCAGAGCGAAGAGATTCTATTGTTTTATCAACTGAAAGTTATGGGAGACTGTAAAAAAAATGTCGTGTATAGCAAAAAAAAGCGACTACTAGTTAAAGAAGAAAAAAAAGAGAAGTGCAGCAATCCCTCTGAGAACTTTGGTCAAGGTTGCTCGGACCTCGCTTCTCGTAAATGTTTGAAAGTTATGGAACGAATTTAAGCATCATCTCTCGTATTTGTATGAATCCCATGACACATGATAAATTTAGTATAAAATATTACTGTAATTTATATTTGGTGAATATTCTCAGAATATAAGGGGGAGAAGAAAAGTAACAGACGAACGTTTTGCACATTGAAAATATGTACTCGTTTACAAGCAAGAAGGAATTAGTATAAAATATTAATGCAATTTATTTTTGGTGAATACATTTTTGACAGATTCTCAAAATATAAGCGAGAGAAGAAAAGTGACAGACGAACGTTTTGAACATTGAAAATATGTATTCGTTTACAACCAGGTAGGGATTCTTCTGTTTAGAATATTTTTAAATCGTTACAGTCATGGAACTACTAATACAGCCAATTATGATGAGTATGATTGAGCCGAATTATCGGCACTATGTTATGTATGTACTAGGCCAATTCGTCTATGTCACACATTATTTGCTTCTTTTTGTATCCTAAATTATGTGCTATGCTGAAAATGATTCAAATAATCCTTCCTCTCTAATATTTACTACAATATTATTGTTCATTATCCTGTCTGAAAGGAATTTCTAAATGGTCCATATGTGTAATAATTTCTTTCTCAATCCTATAACTACATTGGAGTCCAATGGAGGGTTCATTCTTTGCTTGTGGCATCTTAATTTTTATGTCATTTTTGTTACCCAGCTGCGTTGAAACCTTTTTAATTCTTTCTAATACTATCATCGAGAAAGAAGGTTTTATGTTTCCAGTTACGAGTTTTTGGCTACTTTTTTTTTGCAAATTTTCTTTTGTGTCCGACGCAATTATTAAAATTCTTTCAGGAATTTCTTAAAGGATTTTAATTAAGATTCTCTCTTTCCTGGCCTACACAAATCATGATAATTCTCAATTTGCCTTCATAATCACGTAACTTTATATGTCCACCGAGTGATGGTACATGTAGTAATTTTACTGCATCTTCTGAAGCGGTATTTTT
Organism: Eucriotettix oculatus; assembly: GCA_034510155.1. NCBI lineage: Eukaryota > Metazoa > Arthropoda > Insecta > Orthoptera > Tetrigidae > Eucriotettix > Eucriotettix oculatus. Next base: position 69,065,111 of record CM067381.1, on the reverse strand, counting down.
TTTATACTGTGGTTCATTACGCATTTCTACACGGGTTACTTCGCTTCTCAATTTCGTTTCAAAGGTAATATTTCCATTTTCACAAACATTTCATTTATAACGTCCTTTTGCGACATTACTGAGCTGTTACGCAAGCTTTCCCTCCATACATATTTAATTTTTTTTAAAACATCTACTCCACTTCATGGACAACTATTCCTCCCTTCTAGAACTTTATATAAGGCTTTATTTCCATATTATGTCTTAAAGCAACCAGACTTTTTTAAAAAGATATAAATATTTTTATAAGAATAAATTTATTTCCTAGAGGAAATAAATTTATCGTCTGCATTTTTATATATTCTGTGTTCGCAAATTCATTTTTATTCGCTTTATTTCTCCTCCGAAATCCTACTCAGTGTGCTATTTCAACAATTGTCATAAATCTTCCTTCCACTTCACGGAAAGCTTTAACGAATTATTGCACAAGTGAATGTTTCAAGGCAATAACAACGGTATAGGAAATATCAATTCATTTGTAATTAAATTCTCACAGAAATTTGGTTAATTGACCTGCTGATACGTTTTTGTTAGCTTGGTAATCTTTCTTCAATCTCGGAAGATCTAAGAAATCTGTATAGGTTATAAATTAGGTTCAAATTGTTTTAACAGTCATGTAAATTACCCCCGAAAACTAAGTTTTGACTGTATTGGCAAAATGTGTTAATCAGAATAGTGGAATGTAGTAGTATCAAGAATATTGATTCAGTGACACGAATATTGGAAATAAATTCAGTAAATATTAAAGAATATTTCTTGAATAAGTAAATTGTTAATACGACTTCAATTGAAGACCCCATTGAACGAATTAGAACGCTAGTACTGCAAAAAAAAATACTAAATGTGCTCTGAAAAATGGATGCTTTTAAAGTATAAGATATACGAATGACTAAAAGTACAAGATGCGAATTCTTTTTCTTCTAGGCACAAGCGAAGAATATGGATAACGCAGAATATCTGTAATTGTTAATGTATTGCAAACGTGAGCGTAGGAACCGCGAAGGAAAGTGAAACAGGGAGTGTACATTGAGGTGACGCAATGAATGTCGTCATCGGGTATAGCGTCATAGTCCCTAGGGGCCTGACTTCAACTCTGACGAAGTGATCTGGACAGAACTGCTTCACCTCAACCAAACCGTATAATGTCATTAAAAATATTGGAATTATATCCACAATTACTAAATTTCATTATAATCGCAAACATTTCGCAAATGTTGAGGTACCCTTTTGTTTTTTCTGATCAGTTATTTATTTGGTTGATCTCATCCGGTTCTCCGCTCGTCCCATTGCCGAACTTCATATTACACAATTTACGCATTTCAGCTACTTATTAAGTTGGCTAAAATTTTATTTATACATCGTTACTAAATGCCCCAGTAATTTCTCATCGTCAAGATGCTACACAGACACTGCCCTATTTTTATTTTATGCAAACTATATTCATGTATCATAGGGTAGATATTTATAATTATGAAAGAACATTATTAGAACACTAATTTTTTAGTATAGGATGTAAAAATATTTATCAATTTTATATATAAGGTACAAATTGTATGTCTTCTGTATAGAACTTAAGAAAATCTTATTATAAGTTAAAAATTAATGAATAGTTACAGTATATTTTAATATTAATAAAGCAACCTAACTATGTAAAATCTCTGACTCGTTCCACATCCTTGAAGCTTGTGCTTCTCTATAGGAGGATCTATGGAATATGATTTTATACTTATACAGTACTAATTCATTTGGACCGCATCAATCTTAGCGTTATTACAGGTTTACCAACTACACACGTCTGAATGACTAATAAAATGGTACTAAATTCATATACCACAGGCTCAATGTTGAAAAATATTAATTGTGTTCTTGAAAATGGTTTCCTTCTTTACACTTTTAATGTCGTCTTTAATTTATAAAAAATTGATACTCGAAAATCTTTGACCCTGTTTTATTACCTGCTATTGCTGTTAGAATTTTTTAAATCTGTAATAGTTTTTATATACATTTCGACGGATTCCTCCAGTCATGTTGTCTGCCGAGAAAGACAACTCTATCTGCGTATATAATAATTTTTATTAGAATTTATACTAGGCCTGTAGCTGGTGTGAGCTTTATTTTATTTCCTTTGTCTTAATTTAACTATAAATTCAGCATCAACATATATTTCACACAGAATATTTGATATGGACAATACTGAAAAACAATGGTTACTCATTTTAATAGTGTATTTAAATTTAACAAATATTCAATGTAGTGAATAAATTATAGCAAAAATTTTCTTCCATAAATTACGGATTTCTCATACAAACATAAGAAATTAACAAGGAAAATTTTTATTTTTATTCTTTCTCACTCGTTTTACTGTTCTCAAATGTATTTTCTTGAGCAATATTATTTGTTAATCTATGTGGAAATGTTTGAAATTTTACAATTTGCACATTTAAATCACAGACTTTTATTTTTAAGATTTAAATGTTCGTAATTGTATTTCGTAATAAGAATTTTTAAATTATCCATTATTAAAGAACAACTATTTTCCACAATCCACTCTCTTTAATGTTCTTTTTTACCTATAGGCGTGCCATGGATACATGCGAAATTCTAGTTTTTTTTTAAAAAAAATTTAATTGATATAACAATATTTTTTCTCGTTCTTTTAAAGTTTTTCTTGTTATTCAAAAGGTTGAGCTTTCATTAAGTGAAAATAAACTTATTAGTTCTCTGTATTTCATTTTACTTAAAATATACATTTTTTACACTGAAATCTGGCAACTACAAAAGTAATTAATCCAAATTATATAAAAATCTTCAACTAAGAATTTGGAGGTTTACTCACTACATTGTCGGAAAAGTTTGTTCTTAGCTTCATTTTTCTAGAGCCATATCTAATAGATAATAAAAAAGTAGGTCCCTATACTAAAAATAAATGATCACGATCTGCCTAGTCACACTCCAAGAAATAATGGCAATTAATATTTTAATATTTATTTAATATATTTTGCATCCACAATTTATTATTTGCAAACCAAACAGTGCCATTCTGTTAATTCCAGTTGTCATCTACGTGGTCTCTGATGATTAATTCCAAAATTGTTAATTACTAAATATGTCATCCACTAAACGGTAAATTTAGGTAAATTGGAATTCATTTATTTTTCAAATTCTATTTTTAAAATTGTATATCTTTTATAGCACAAACGGACTTGGATTTAGATACAGGAAAGGAAGCCTTCCCCCCTTTTTGTGGGCGATGAAATATTTTATATACCAATATTTCAATTAAACCACTCTATGCTAAGAGGGGGATTAAACGTTAAATCCAATCAAAGTTATTAGTGTCTTTACGTTTAATATAAGTTTAAATATAAGGCCAAAAACTGACAAAAATTTGAGAAACAACTTGAAGAGGGTTCATATCAAGACCGAAACGTGTAGTTGCTTTTCAATTATATTTTATGTTTCACTAATTTTTCTCTTTTTGGCCTCATTTAAACTTATATCCAAAAAACATTTAACGAAATAGAACAAATATTTGATTTGTAAACATATTCGGATTTATTGATATAATATAACATGACTCATTGATCACCAACACTGCGCTTAATATTATCCTCAAAGAGTATAATTAATTCCATAATTCTCTTTCAGTGTGGTAGCTACAATGAAAATAAAGCAGAACGAGCGTAGATGGTAATAGACTATTTGATAAATTGTTGCCCTTTCGTTTCAGTTCTATGATGGAGAGAATCCGTCTACGTATCAGAAGAGATTTCAAGGCCAAAGGAACCTTATATTTTATTAAAATCTGCTAATTTTTTATCTGACTGGTTCATTTATTTATTAATAATAAGGATGACAATTAAATAAATATAAGGACCACAATTGATTGTTGAAACATCATAGTTTAATAAATATCGAAGGCTTTCCCGGTGAATTGAATGGAGAAATGCATCTCAGATTTCCACCCCAGTAATTCAGCCTGGAAGACGATGGCAGTCGCTGCTCTTCCAAATTACCCAGGTGGAATCCCGAGAAGCATTTATTCATAACTTAAGTTTAAGAGTTTAAACTTCTTGAATTTTTGTCTGATTTACGGGTCTTTAATTCTTAATAAACAGATCGTAAGATCTGTCCACAAAATAGGAAAAGAATTATCTTTGAGAAAAAGTATATACTCATTCCGTTTCATATCTGTTTTAAGATCTTTGAAATTAAATATGGCCGCCTTCATGGCTCTAAGAAAAACATTGTCTGCTATTCCTTTACTTAGCAATGGGTAGGGGATAATCACTGTAGAGTTTCTATTTTGTATTCCTAGTATTATATTTTCACAAACAACCTAATAAACGCTGTAAAATTTAAAGGAGCTGAAAGTGTTTGTTTTATTTTTGATTTGGTGAAGTCTTCTTGATTTACAAGTTAATTTACAAATAAATTGTGTTTTCGATGTATAGAAACACAAAAAGTAAATTTTTATAAAAATTTCACCATCGTTGAGAAACATTAGATAATTTTGGAACGTTGTTTATTCTTGCTATATGCCACTTAGTGTTTTAGTTAAATTCCACATTTTTTGTTTGTATGGAACTTTGAGACATTTACTTGTCTAGTTGGATAGAAACTTTTGAATCGTTACTTATTATTCAAATTTATTGTGCAGATTATTTTATGTTTTTGTCAATTTAAACTTCTGTAAATGATCATTTCTTTATATAATTGAATATATTGACTAATGTTTATTGAAATAAGCCACAGTGGAAACAATGTGAAAACATTGACACATTTTTATTATATCAATTATTTCAGTAATCATTATAGAATATTTAGTATTTCCACATCGTTGGTACAGTCTACAAATTAAGAATATATAGTAATAGTGTAAAAGTCATAAACTTTTTCAAATGTTTTTTAACATATATATTATGACACTTTTCATTATTTGATGCTTATTATTATTGACTAACTTGAATAAGAATATTAAAAATACTTGGTTTGTCAATTCTTATATTTAATTACTAAATTGTTAATAAACTTAAAAGTAAAAAAATTATGTTTTGAGTTCTGAGTTGTGCTTTCCATTTCAGATGCAAGTGTAAATTTTCAAGATGTGCCGTAAATTTTAGTGATAATGTGGACAATGCATTAAAAATAAAGGAAGCCCCTAAAGTTGAGAATAAAAATGCATTAATGAGTCCCGAGGAACTTGCTGCAAAGAGGCAACTTGAGAATTACATTACAATTGACCAGCCTGTAAGTTAAAGTTTATTTACTATAATATATCTGCAATGTTCTATTGATTAATATTTGATTATTAAATCTGCTTCCATACATGTTCTTGAAGTACTGGAATTGACATTTTTGTGTAGAAAATTTAAAATTTTGTTTTATCCAAAAATATTTAATACATCACTATTTGCTTAGAAAATTTTACTACCTTTTTTGTATATGTAAAAGATATTTAACTTCATCCTGTAACTAATGTGTGGTATCAAATATATTAGTCAATACCAAATTAATGAATATTTTTTTTGGCATTTATTTTTACTTTTTTGTGCTATGACAAATTGAGATACCACATACAATTCCACACAAATGTTCCTTCATGTTAGACTTGGACTTTTAATTAAATATTTATTTTCCTCTACATGGAATATATCCCTTCATTATTCATATTTATTTTTTAAAATAACCAGCTGATCCAAGGTGGATTGAACCAAATTCAACCAGTGTGTATGCATATACATGCATCTAAGCATATAATGAATCTTGGTGTGTCTGATTCATCTTGATTCTGACTGAATTAGATTTTTTTTGGTTTGAAGAGTTTGTTAAAGCTGTTATGGAAGAGATGGTGTCTGAAGTTTGGTTTTAATGGGAAAATATATATTTTCCATGTTCCTTGGAGAGCGGAGTTCATAAAGTGATGACATGCAAGAATATTCAATTATATATAATTCCTTGATATTAATAAATTAAGTCATTAAATACTATAATCAAAGTATTCTATTAATTGGATTGTGTTGATTTTTAGTTGAATATATCATCATTTAGTGGTGTACCAGAGGAACACATTAAGACTCGTTTAGTGCGAATTTACATGCCATCAAAGAATTCAATGCAGTCTGGTACACACAATGTACAACATTGGCAAATGGAATTTGAAACAAGAGAACGTTGGGAGAACCCACTAATGGGTTGGACATCATCGTAAGTTGCAAATAAAAGATATTGCTTAGTTAGATTTTAATTTAGATGATGATTATGTTTTTATTACCTAACAATATGTCAATAAATTCCTAAAGATATATTTGGTATACAATAAAAATGAGTATATTGTATTTTTCCGTCTTTAGTGGTGACCCATTGTCAAACATGAAGGTTGACTTTAAAGATAAGGAAGAAGCAATCAGATTTTGTGAAAAGAATGGTTGGCAATGGTATATTGATGAACCAAAACCAAAACTTCCTAAGGTGAAAAGTTATGGTTTCAATTTTTCATGGAATAAAAGGACACGAGTATCAACAAAGTAGCTACATTGCAGACAATAAAATTTAAGATTTATTTGTAAAAAGATTAAACTATGTTAAAGTGATTCAAAATCATTGTAAAAAAAATAAAATTATAGTTGTAAGAAAATGTCTGAGTGTATAATATACATATATACATACGCTTGACATGTCTTTCCCTGAGCATAATTCTGTGCCAAACATATGTTTCAAAGCGTATTTCCTATCTTTCTCCCTCATTTACTATCCTAATATCCAAAACCTGTGACGTCGTCACGTTACAAACGTTTCATTATATACACACACAAACTATAAATATGAAGGAATGTTACTGAATCACGAGAAACCGTATTTTACAATATGAAAAAATATTGACTAACAAAAAAAAATTAGTGATAAATTAAATGCCATGTTTCTGCAATATTTAATGGTTTCAGTAGGTGTAGAATAATTGTAAAATCTGTAATTAACAACACATTGCAGGAAGTGTTGGTTATCTAAGAATTATTACATACTAGCTGGGTGCCCAGTGATGGCTAGGTATTCATTTTTATTAGCCTACTACAGTATTTAATTTGACAGTAATCTCTTTATCAACACATGCCAAGAAATCTATTGCTACCTTAAATAATCATGTACATACGCGCTTTCGGCAACGGGGATTTCATTTGTGAAAAACAATTAAAAAGTACCATTACTTAAATAAAATGTTAGTCGTATATAAGATATATAATTATTTTGGGAGGTTACAGGAGGGCAATATTTGTCCTGTTACAAGTTTTATATGGAACTACTCACACAGGGATACTGAAATATCAGATTTTTGGGGACTGGGATATGGAGACTTGAAGACTCTATAGCTGCCCGTTATCCTCATTTCTGCTACTGAAGTTGCGAGTTAGTATTCAGTTTCTTTCAGTTTACCCAGTGCGCTTCATTCGAAAATGGACAGAGACTGTTGTAGTGTAGAGGATATCATTGCCCAATATTATTATTACTGCCTCAGAAAGAGAACAGTAAAGCAAACAAAGCACTTCATTCTTGGTCTACTGTTATTGAAGTAATGACTTATTTAGCAAACTATTTTCTACCTTCTCATGCTTCCCTTCCATGGCAGTGGAAATATTTCATCATTTGGAGATTGAAAAAATTAATTTGAAAGAATTTTTTTTATCAAATTATATGTTCTGTACTTTTTATTAATTTGTATATTATGGCTCAATAGTATTGCTTAGATATTATCATATTTGTATAGCCTACACCTTCCAACATTGCATAGTTTTATCAGAGTGTAACAGACGAAATGGTAGACTGTGTGTTTCATAAAATTAATGTAGGAGGATCTTCCAAATCTACAACTCTATTGTTGCTTCGATATGATTGATCGTCTGTTTAAGTGTCTGTGGTCCATCTTTCTCCTCACCGTAGATTCCGCAACACAGGTCTTGGGCTACATAATTACATCAGAATGTAGGTAAAACGACTTGTCAAAAGTATGGTTCCCTTACACTAAGATGCACGCAGAACATCACAAAATGAATTATAATTACACACTCCGATTTCATGAAATTTTTCTCTGGACCTAGACAGTCTCTATGGCGAAAAATTGCTTTAAACAAACGGGTCATAACAGAGATAATTATTTGGCAGAACTGTACAGGAAGGATTTCACAATATTTCAAAGGTGTATCCGAATGTATCAATATTTCTTTTCTCTGGTCGCAACTACCTGGACTCAGATTTTCGTAATACACTAGGCTCAAAAGTTCACTTACACTGAAAAATGTAATGGAAAGAATAGTCTGAATGAATCCAAATTCAAGGTATTTGTAGACCAGTATACTTCCAATAATTAAGTTTTTTGAGAGATGGCATACACATGGGCTCCAACAACTAGTGTCATCACCTAGGTGGCTTATTCAGGGAGTAAAGAGTAAACATGATAACTGGTGCAGGTATGCATCATCAACGTATAGGACCAAATATCAAAAATTCAAATGTGAAGAATGGTTGGTCTCTGGGAAGCAGGATAGTAATACTGTGACATTTGAGCTCATATAGGGCATGCTGCTTCAGCACTGATGAGTGTAAGGAACAAGTGGAAAGAAGAGGATCTGTCACAGAGACCACCAAGTAATGTGACCGCAGCACAGGATTACCTTCACCTTGAGTGCATGGCTATGACGGACAGTACAGCTTCGTCTACAGTGTTGAAAATTGGTATTGGAGTAATGTAACAGGCTGGAACTATCAGTGTCAACGGTTCGTCGCCGTCTTTTGACATGCCATCACGACTTGAACGCCGTAACTGGTGTGCTGAGTGGCGAAATATAGTGTTTTCGGACGAGTCCCGCCTCAACTTGCCCTACCATGATGACCGCAAGCGTCTTAGACGCCACCGTGGTGAACACAATCTTCCAGTCAGCATTTTTGAGCGATGGTTTTGAGACGCCATTGGATACAATGTGCGATCTCGTCTCGTATGATTTCAGGGCAATCTGAACATCAACCGCTTCATTCTTCTTCAGGCAACTTCACATGTCATCAGGAAGATGCCTGGTCACATGTGAGGATTGTGCGTCCCCCTCTAATAATTACGATCAGCGATGTTCCAAAAAGTTGGCTTTACTTTGCAGACCTTTTTTCAGTTAAATAGGTCCATGTTTCAACTACACGTAAAAATTGATCATGAAACCTCTCGACAAAGGGTTCACAAAGCTTCCATTAGCTTGTTTGACCTCATCTAGCAACATCCTTCAAGGCTACAGGTTTTTCCGATACGTACTGGAGGCAGTCTGCATGTGCCACTAGCCATAGCCTAGCACACCCTCGAATTATTTCAGTGCAGTATCGTATTCTTTTTTTTTTGCAATTTCGATTTTCGGTGGCGTTTCGTACAACCTAAGGTCCGCAAATAAACAAAGCAGTAGGACTAGTATGCAGTCTGTCGCCCATGCTCTTTAACTTATATGTAGAACAGGCAATTAAGAAAATTAAAAATGAATGCTAATAGAAGAAATAAAAAAGCTAAGGTTTACTCATGATACTGTGGTATTAAGAGAGTCAGAAGAAGACTTGGCAAACATAATAAACGGCATGAACGTGATCCTGGAGGACGAGTAACAACATGAGAATTAATAGAGGGAAAACCATGGTAATGGAGTGTAGTATGGGAAATAGTGGAATAACAAAGAGTGTTAGATTGGGAAGCGATATTTTGAAGGAAGTTAAGGAATTCTGCTTCTTGGGCAGCATAATAACTAGGGATGGTAGAAGTATAGTAAATATAAAGAGTAGGATAGCACAGGCAAGGATGGCTTTTCGCAAAAAAAAAGAAAAAAAGGGGGGGAATTTATTTACGGCTAACATAAGTGTAAATATTAGGAAATCATTGCTAAAAATATCGTATGGAGTGTGGGGTTATATTGGTGCGAAACGTGGACAACAGGAGTTTCAGACAGAAAAAGAATAGAAGCTTTTGTAATTTGGTGCTATAGGACAATGCTGAAAATCAGATGGGTGGATAGGATAGCTAACCAGGAAGTTCTATGCAGAATAGGAGAAGAGCGAATAATGTGGAGGACGTTGACCATGAGAAGGGATATATTAATATGCCACGTTTTGAGATATGAGAGTCTTGTAAAATTAGCAGTAGAGGAAAGTGTGTGGAAGTAAGAACAGAAGAGGGGAAAGGTGAAATATGATAAGCAGATTAGTGAGGATGTGGTAGCTATGTAGAAATGCTTGTGCAAGATAGGTTAGCAAACCAGTCAGTCTTGCGACTGATTACCTCAACAACAACAACAAGGACGATTGACCGAGTTTGTACAGTTCGTGAGATTCTACATGCGCAGTAAGAAAGGAGAAGGTGAGTATTGTCGTTTGGTGAGGTACTTCCCCTCTAACAGACCTGGCGAAACGCTACTATTTTTTAAAATCATGACATGTATTATTTATTTAAATGTTTTGCTTCTGCTGAAGACGTTCCAAAGGTAGGATCTACACGTTATACTTATTATCCATAATATTTTAAGGGTGCGTTTCTTGACGTACATTATATTCTGAACTGACAGCAATATATATTTCCTAACGTCAATATTTTCAGAATTGCTTTATATTACCAACCTGTCTAAACAAAAACGGAGTGAAAGTGAGTTGATGTCCATCCCCCACTGGAGTTGTTCACTGGGCATCGTCTTGACACACGACTAGCTAATTCTCCTCAACTGTACTATAATGTATAATGTACTATAAAGTGGGGTGCAGAAGGGAGAGGAAGTCCCCTTACTATAGTTTAAGGATTCTACTCGGTAGTCGTCTAAATTGGATGCTGGGAAAATCCTTAGAGAAACCAACATGGTGTTCTTCGTACTTTTCTCAACGCTGGACTTTAAATTTGTGGTTTGGTGTACGGATGCAGCTGGCTGACTGTTCCGGTGAGAACAGTGAATAACTTGCTGTGTGGCAATGGTGTGCGTCTCCGAAGCGTACAATTTTCCAAAACTGACCGTGATGTTTCGACTTTTGGGAATCCTCGCTGAAAACCGAGGGGCGGGAAAACTAAAAGAGGAAATTTGACTTCCGCTGGACGATTATAGGGAGTATTCATTATATCATTCTACAGTTATATCTACAAATAGAATCACTCAACTGGTTTGTAGTTGACACCCTTGTTTTGCGGCTGAAGCGGCGGCATCTAAATAAACGGGGAATCAGCAACACTCAGGGTACCGGAGACAACATAATGAGCCTCTCGTCAAGCTCAATCTCCAACAACAAGCCCCAGTCGATAGTCACAGAGGGCTTTCAGTTGGCTGTGAGCGGCGGCAGGACCAATCTATCGTCTACAGAAGGTCAGGACTTTGCTACTCTCTGTAATTGCGCAACGTGTAAACAGTTATTTCATTTTTTTTATAAACACATTACGCTGTTGATAATATAATAACTTTTTTATTTAAAAAAAATTAGATCAAGCCATAATGATTACAAATGATACAACATATCATTAAGAACACTAACAGATTTTTTTATTCATTTAAATGTTTTGTTTCTCCTGAAGACGTTCCAAAGGTAGGAACTACACATTGTGCTATGTTCAATTCGTTAAATTTTTATTTTGATTTAAAGTAAATTTAATTCTGACAAAATTGACTGTCATTTCATAGTAATTTTATTTGATCCAAACGTTCAGCAGTTATAATTTTTCATATTCTCCAAATATTATTATTTATTTAATTTTTTTTTGCTCTGACGTGTAGTAAAATCACAGCTTCTTTATAAAAGAACGCGAAGAAAACTTGTTCACGTAACATTCCTGTAAACTCTACAGGACGTATTTCAAGCAATAAAATTAATTTTTAAATGGCGGCAGTATTTATAACGTTTTACAAGTTGTTTTTATAATCAACTGAATCCGAGTACTGAGATCCTGTATGGATGGAGTATGGGGACGGAGGAAAATAAAGGTGAAGTGCCACTCGCGTTCGCACTGCGTAACATTTAAGAAAAAACTCAAATGACCAATAAACTCTTTTATTTGGGTTTTACAAACGTAGTACCCACAGCTGTGCTCCTTGTACTTGTTTTTAATATTGTCATTGAAATCCGTTAAGCAAGAGTATAGATCAAGAGTATAGAAAACCCCGCATTCAATTTTTGGAGACTTCTACGCGCGTAAATGTAGATTTAATATTTATATTGTATTCATATCATTATCAAAATGAAATATGCACGAATATTTACGTTAAATTTCCTGTTTTAAACCCTCAAATTTTCATTGAAATCCGTTGAGCCGTTTCGGAGCCCATTCGAGACAGACGCTTCAATTTTATTTATCGGTATAGATTAATTAAAAGCTGTAAACTTACAAATATATTTACGTTGCCCTCCAAAAGAATTTTGGTTTATAATTTACAGTTATGTCCATGTTAACCGTCACAAAATCTTCAGTTGAGGCGATGTCTCGAGTCACCTAGAGAAATGTTTTCCGTTGGCTGCTCGCAGTTTACTACAGCAACTCATAAAAATGCCCCTTTTTTTATTTGTATGATTTTCAACTGGTTTCACATCGAGCAACGTTTTCCTATTTCAATCAACTGTTTTCTAAAAAAATCATATTGATAATTTTTTTAATCTCCCTGTAATCCTAATTCAGTTTTGGAAACTAAAAATTTTTCTTTATTGTATAATGCATGATAATTTTTCATAATTAGTAAAAAAAAATCCTTCCAGAAACACGTAGGAATGAATTCTAAAATTTTGTGGTTCATTCGATGAACCAAAAACAAAAGTATGTCTCTCTCGTGAAAAAAAAAATTATGCAGTCTATTTTAAAGTTTTCATCCTAAGTGTTATAAATAAGGTATACGCATTTTAAAATCAAGAAGCACTTCACACACCCTCTTGAAAACGTGCTCTTGGTCCAAGTCCAAATTGTACTAAGGAGCTTGAGTGCTACTGAATCGTTATGCACACACTAGATAACACTATCGTGTTTGATCTCAGCTGATGGTAAACATTTCCATCAACCTTACTGTCTGAAAACATGATGGATTAATGAAGTCTCTCTTACATAGCGATAAAAATTACATTAGCCTTCACGATGGCTTGCAGACGAGATGGTAAGTTTGACAGATGATACGGTAACGGGATTTGCTCGTTTCTTATGATTGCATGCTTCCATCTTCGTTCATCCTTTAGTGTTTCGTGGTCCTCATAAGCGTTGCAAAAAGGCTTTCTTTAAAACTCTATTTGGTGCGCATTATGAGAGATGAAACTCCTTGTAATTTGTTTAATATATCCGTCAGATTACTTTCTAAGGACTGTTACTAATCCAAAATTTGAATTAGTATTAAGGTAGAGCATGCAGAGAGGAGCAGATACCGAAACTTGCCCACAAATTGTAGGCTATAGCTCATTGTGGAATGGAGACATGAAAATGAGACTCAAATTTGTAGCCAGATAACATTTCAAACAAACTAAAATGCAGACAAAGAGCCGCTGAAAGATGATCTGAAATCTAATTCTGAATCTTTTGAAGTCTAACGGCATTAGGATATAATATTGTCCAAGTGTTTCATTGTCTCGAACGTAGAAGATATGGAAGAAACAGTTTGACTATGCGCTCTAATAGAGGGAGGAGCGATAGCAGAACGTTTTCTGACAGTAAAAAAGTCTTATTAATGAGGGTTGTAAGGAGTATCAATTAAGACAATAGACATGACTTTCTTAAATCTAGTTTCGAGAGACAGTTCTCTATGAAACGCCTCTCATTTTATCTATTTTCTTTTCCAAATAAGACAATGGAACATTCGAATAACCTTTTACCACTGTGGTGACTCATGACCCCTACATTCAACGCGTAAAGCAAAAATAATTTAGTTTTTGTTATTTGCGTACAGCAGGACGAAAAACGAGGGTGGTTTGGTGAGGCCGAGTAGGCGGGAAACGTCGCCGTTTACAACATTATTTATTGCCTGGAGTGCATTGTATTCGACACAGTTGGTCCGGGGAACTGTCCCGAGAAGGTCAGGGGAGAGAGAGAGAGAGCAGTGGCTGAGGAAGCAACATGCTTAAAAGTTAAATTCGGCATGTTATGAGAAAGAAGATTCATTTGATGGGAGTACGGAAAACAAAAAGATAACATTTGATGGAGATTTAACCTGAAGAAGAGGCGCTAGAGGAAACGTGATCCAGCAAAGGAACCTCCGGCAACGGCAAGCAAAGAACGACCTCACCACGCAGAACATCTGGTAACGGCATTTTTACCCGGCTTTCCACTTAAACCATTCTCCTTGATTCGCGATTGTTTAAATTTCAATTATATCGTTCGTCACCCGCGTTCCCGAGAGCAGCCATTTAGAAGCTGCATAGATTCTTTTTGCTTTACCGACTGAGCAAATTTGATTATACATTTTACTCGTAAATTTATATTTTTATTAAAACTTAATTTGAGTTATATTTCTTTTGGAAATTTTATAATGTAATATCATCATAATTAAATGGAATATATTCAAATTAAATGGACTCTTTTTATTATTTAACAATTCCCAGTAATAATAATATTTTTGCGGTGTAAACAAAGACCACACACCACACCACTTTCATAAAAATTCAAACCCATTCGCGGTAAACTCGAATGGTGAGAAGCCTAGTCCACGAATTTTCCTCCACTGAACGACGTGGCAGTTTTCTAAGATCAAAACTTCTCTGGGTAACCAGAGTAAAGTATTTTTTCCTTTCTCCTTCCAGATTTCAAGCAAGAGGAATCAAAATAAATTTTAGTCCAACCATACAAGTGAAAAAATATCCAATGGCTTCACTAGACATATATTTGAGTTTGATCTCCACACACACACATGGGAAATGATATCTACAAAAGTAATTTAAATCATATTCCGTTTTCAAAAATTAAATTTTATTTCGGAGTATAGATATGGGTGTAGCCAGATCACAAATTAATGGAGTAAATACATATTTTCCTGGTCGGAGCTTATTTTAAAGAATGTGTGCTAGTTTTCATTATGATATATACCATTGACAGCTTGAGCTTGGTTTTCAATCTGACCACCACTTTTGGGGGGTGCATTCTCAGAATCAGCAACTCATGATCTGGTTATGAGTAGTTTACACGGGGACATAGACTTAGTAAGATTTCCTTACTCAAGTTCTTTATTTTTCAACTGTATAAGTGAAGTGTGTCACATAAAGAAATATGATGTTTCAAGAGTTAAAGAATTACAAAATTTTTCAGTGTCATACAAATGCCTTGGAGTTGAGGATGATATGATAGTTCCAGTTTTCAATTATCAAGGTAAATAGTTTCAATTTATTTGAAAAGAAATTATGTGTCCTAGACTTTTTCTCTTGTAACTAAGAGAGAAATGATGCCATAGTATTTTGTAAATACATGACTGAAGCAAAGCCGATAGCAGCCTCAGTCGTGATCATTGACTTAGAATTACTTCATCAACTTGTCTCATAATAATAATAATGGAATCATCTCAATTGTTGGGTTGTACACTGTTAATGTCCTTAATTCAGCCTAACAGTCCATCCATCCCATTGAAGTCCACAATGAAAATACAATATTACTTGTGTGCCACAAACTTACTATTTCTATAAGTTTTCATGTATACTATTGAGGATGTTATTTCTTATTGCAACATGCTTTTAGGTTTTAATATTATTATAAATAATTAATAGCAGGGAGAATGCTACAGCCAGGAGTGAAGATAAAACCAAGGGTGACACCTCAAGATGCTGAGAGACTAGTCCGTAAATTGTACAACTTCACAGGAACTACAGTTCTTGAACTCAATGGTTATGATGATTGTAATTTCCATATCAAGGTCAGTAATTTTTCCTTGTGAACAACTTTCAAATATATTAATTGAAAGTACCTATTAGCTATATGATGTGAGAACAAATTAACTTTTCACTTATCTGGTCATTGCTTTCAACCATCACAAAACATCAAATTATTAGGTCTGCATACAGGGAGCAATTGGCACATTTCTATCTGAGAAAAAAAGCATTTTTTTTTCATAGAAATAAATCATTGCAAAAATCATTTTATAAGGTTTTTACAAGTATTTATTGTTATAATGAGTTAGTCCATAGTTGTTGTTAGTTGAAAAAGAGGAGGGACTTGGTTAGGTTGAGTGTGGATTGTTGCTGTCTGATCCCTAGTCCTATCAGAGTTTGAATTCAACACTGTGATTTCAGTGCTGGATTTACACAAGCTATAGCTTTTAGCCACCAAATGAATTGCTTGAGATAAAAAAATTATACATACTTAAAAGTAGCACAGTATTATTTGTCCAACTGTCACACATCCAATAGTTAGTATAATATAATTACTTAACATATATCATGTTCCAAGATGATAAGCTTTTGTAAATTGTGTCCAAGGTGTTATAAGTAAAATTGATTTTGAGTTAAAGATTTATTATTCCACTATCAATTTATTACTATATGTCAGTGACATAGAATATCTGGACTTAGGGCCTCATCAAGTCTAAATCTGGCTGTGTGTTCTATTTGTCTCTTGGAATATATATATTAATGTATGTTGTACTGTCTAACTGCACAGTGTTGAATACAATCTCCATTTAGTAAAGTGGGTGATGTGGCTTACGTGAGAAAATGGGGAAAATTATATTTGTATTCAACCTGACCACTAATTGTAGTCCTGAGTCCAAAGGGTAACCATTTCTAGACAGTAAAGTTCATTTCCATCTTCTAACGAGGTTTTTACAGAAAAAAAAAGTTATCTCACATAATTTATGAAACAACTTTTGACTCAAAAAGTTAATATTCAAAAAATAACTATGGTATTCTGCATTTTCCAAGCAGAGCATATAATAATAATAATAATGTTTTTATTTCCACAATGACTTAATATTTATTGTAATTTAGTAGGATAATGTAATTGTTTTTCTAGCACAGGTAACAGATACTGAGAATAATGAAACTGTTTGGACTCATGGTTATGTTCTGAAAGTTATTAATGAGTTAGATTCCAAAGATGAAAATTTAATAAGTGCCCAGAATGAAGTATTATTGTACCTGGGTAAGTAATGATCAATATTTCCAGTAATTATAATTCTTATTGTAGTTTATAAGTGATCCTGCAAGTTAACTGTGTTTATATTTTCATTGTACAATAAATTAATTTTATGTGAAAAGAAATGCTATTATTATAGGCCTGCATATAATAATAATAATAATGAATCAACTAATTCAACTTTATCTGTGCAAATGACAGTTAATATTTAAATATACTAAGAGTAATAATAATCACATTGACATTAAAGCAATATAGATTACCTTGAATATAAACCCCAATCACTGCATCTTTACATTTGCAGCATACAACTACTTCAAAACTTGCAGCAGGGGCTTCTTGAAATGAATTAATTGGAATCAACAGCAGTGACTAATATTGTGTAATGATTAAGCAATTATGATTTTTAAAATAATTATTGTAATAAAAAAGACAGGAAGTTTCTGCTAGTAAAAAAATTTGTGAGTTAAAATATCTAACATATAAAAACTATTTTCTGAAATAAATATTTTAATATGTATAAGACAGTAACATTAAAGCCTAGCTATATTATTTTGTTTCAACTTGCAGGAAAAATGGGAATTAAGTGTCCACAACCTGTTCAAAATATTCACAAAAGATATTACAGCAAAGAATTTTTGGGAGAAGGTAAATGAAATTAAATTGTGTTTTTTTCCCGTGTAATATATACATGACACATGGATCTCATGAAAAATATTATAATAATGATTCATTGGGAAGTTTCCTTTATATTTGAGGACATCATAAAACTTGTTATTTTATTTAATAGCCAATTAGTTTTCTATTTATATTAATAGTTCAGTCTCAAATTTTATTGGCAATAATATTTTAATATTAATAGTTTATGTTACAAACTGTTTCAGAACATATTGTGAGGCTTCTAACTTTCCAGCCTGGAACATTACTTCATCAAGTCCCCGTAACAAGAGAATTGCTTTATCAAGCAGGCCAGTATGTTGCAAAGCTAGATATTATTTTACAGGTATTAAAAAATATAAATTCCCATTAATAATTTTGAAGTCTATTTCTGAAGGAGATTTAGTTCATAATAGTGATTATAAATTAAATTGAATGCCTTGGATAATGAGAAGTTGCAATAAGTCCAATAATACTGTTCAATTTCCAAGAAGTGTAACTAAAATTTTTGATATTTTATGATGTATTGACAGTTTTGTATCATACTACAGCTGAATAATGTCAATGTATTTGATCCAGTTAATTTAAATATCTGAATAATACTTCATATATACTGAAATAATATATAGTTTTTATAAGTTTATAGGTTGATAACAGTTCCTAGAAATTATGGAAAATGTGGGAATCATAGTTATTCATTTTTAAAATGCAGTGATAATTGTGTTTCATTTATAAAGTAAATAAAATGAAATAATAAATATTTTTATAAAAGCTCAATTTTTTTATTTATCTTAATCTTTATCTTAATTATTAGGGTTATCATCATGAAGCCTTTAAGACCAGAGATAGTATTTGGATGCTAAAGAATTGTACTTGTTTGAAGAAATTTTTATTCGCCGTTAAAAATGAAGCTCGCCAACTACTTGTTTCAACTGTCATAGAAACTTTTGAGAAAAAAGTATTGCAGAAATCTGAGTCATTTGAAAGTGGTATGGAAAAATTTTAAAACAATATTGCTTATAAATAAAGATATCAGATACTTCACCAGAATTATAAATGGGATTGTATTGACATATGCTGTAAGACATTTGTTAATTTCAAACTCTGAAATAATTTCAAAACCAGCAATTATGGCAAGGATTCATATACGTTATCATCAGGAAGTTACTTGATCAATACAAATAACCATTTAGTATTCTACTTACCTAAAATTACTTGCATGTCATCATAAGTAGTCCCAAAACACAAATTGATTCAAATCAACTTGAATAAATTAAAATTATTCCAATATTTCAGGTCTAATCCATGCTGATTTCAATGAACAAAATATTCTAGTTCAGCCTACATCTAAACATGGAAATTGGGAAGTTGGTGGAATTTTAGATTTTGGTGATGCACATCAATCCTTATACATATTTGAGCTTGCAATTGCAATGTGTTATTTGATGTTACAAGTTAAAGACATGGATCTGATCGAAGCTGGAGTACATATAATATCTGGTTACACATCAACAAAATCTCTAAATTTTGAGGAGTTGCTGTTACTGAAGGTCAATATAGTTTGTTTTTAGTTCTCGATTGCAGTTAATATTCAAATCAAAATATAAATATGTAAGGCATCGTATTATTCAATAAAATGTTTAATGTTGCAGGTTTGTGTATGTGCAAGATTATGTCAGAGCCTTGTTTTGGGAGCATATTCATATATGCACAATGCAGATGACTATCTTCTGATTACGTCGATTCGTGGATGGGATTTACTTACAACACTGTGGAATACTCCTGATGAAAAAGTTAATCTTCTTTGGGAAATTGTTGATACATCTCAAAACTTTAAGGAAATTTAATAGCTAATATTTTATATTTAAATATATAACAAAAAGTGATTATATTATCTTATATTTATTCTCATATTAATCTGATAAAGAAAAATCTCATTTTTATTGGACTTATACAAAATTGAGGTGAAGTTATGAAATATGGAGAGAATGAGTATAATATGGCAGCCTCCACCTTATTCTCTTTCCTTTCCATACCAATTGTTTCCATTTTTTGACAATGTTATTTCCTTTCTTTTATGCAAACATATGTGTACAAAGTGATGCCCATTATTGATTTAAGGCAAGTCAACAGTTCTGTGCTCCTTATTCCTTTGATATTTATATTCTCGTCAAGTTTACTTAGTCTGAATTAAATAATCCGTTTTACACTCTAAGAGAACTGTAAAAAGTGATTGATTTCTTTTATTTATTTATATATAGATTCACTTAACAATTTTTCCACTATTTTTATTCTGAAAATAAAGTTGAGTTGATAAAAAATTAATATTGATAGCAGAATAGTTAGAATTTCTAAATCATCAGTAGGTTAACTTCTCTTTTATGTATGCTTCTTGGATTTATCCCAATCAAAGTATTTTTATAATAGTGTTTTATTTATAAAGTACTTTATTAATATCAACAGTTATTCACTTTTATTGCTCTTCCTGTCACCCATGATCTGGAATGGAAATATTTCTTTTTTTTTTTAAATAAAGCTGATAATAATCAAATAACCATATGTATTTGATGTATGTAGATATAATTTGAATCTCTAAATGACAATCACAGCTCTCAGTGGAAGCAAATTCCCACTCAGATTTATCAACAAACACATTTATTTAAAAGGTAAAAGTAATGAGCATACTTTTCATGTCTGATATTTCCAGTCTTTAGCATAATATTAAAAATGACTAATATATACATCCAAATCTACAAGTTCATACAAACAATCATACACACACCCAACATCTAGTTTATGCACTGTAATATTTTTTTACAATTCAAAAAATAAACTCAACAGGCACATGTATGTGTAACACTATAAAAATCACATTACATCTCTAATATAGACTACATTCAACACATTGTTTTAAACAATTTCAATTCATATAAAAGATAATAATATTAAATTTAGTTGTCATATATGTATTTATTCGATAAAATTAATCTTTTTATTATCTATTGATTACGATTATATATATATAATTGATATGGATAGGAAAGACAGAGAGTACTTGAGAGTGAAGATTGGTGATAATGATGAGCAGAATAAAGAATTCAAATTTTCAAAAATTTTCCTTCGGAAAATATGCCCATCATGGTGACTGATCTTCACAAATAACAAAATGTGAATATCTCTTTCTCTTTCCTATCAATATAAATGCATTACTGCATGAAAAAGTTTTTGCAAATTAAGATATTGATTGTTTAGTGGTTGAATTCAGCTTTTGATCACAATTCGATGAATAAAGTAATCATTCTGGTGTATATTACGATATAATTTAATATTTGATAACTGTATTTACACATTTTCTCATACAAATAAATAACATATTATTTATACTACCTAAAATTTGTAACCTGTAAGGTTTGAAAAAATATAAATAACTTTGCCTTGAATTAAAATTTTAATTCAATTCAAAATTCCTTTCATGTTGCCTACTTTCTACATTACACACATTGTAAATAATTTTTAAGAAAGTCAAATTTATATTAATATGACCATCTAAATAATTGTATAATTAATTAAAATGTATGAATAAGAATTGAGTTATATAATATTATTTTTTAATTACATAAATGCTAACACAAAATAGTTTAATTAAGTCTAAAATTCAATTAATCCATTGATATGTAAAATAAATTATTAAATCAGAATGAACTTGAATAAATTGTACAAATGTGTACAGATTATGAGATATTAATTCTGTTCTATGAATAAAACTCAATTGTCATGGAAGTAATTAAATGAGTTGAGCTGATCTGGTTCACATAAAGAATTTGTTTTACAGTGTGAATAATTCATGTACAGTTTATATACATATGGTAATCTTTATGAAAAATATATACTGCAGAAAAATTAGTTCACTTGGAGAACACAAATCGATCAATGTTTTTAAAAGCATAGGATCTGCTGAATTTTACTTTAATTTCATAAACTACAATTCAATATACTCTTTATTGTAAATATGTGAATTACAACTTGATAGATGAGAGGAGGAAGCACAAATTTTGTATTAATTATAAGTCAAAGAATGTGAGGTAAGAGTTGCACAAATTATTGACAACAACTTCATGAATTCACTTCCCTTCAGGTTAGTTTTATAATTCTATTTAATAATGCTATAAAGTTTCTATTCCTTCAGGTAGTTTATTAACTTTATAATCATTTTATACAACTTACATCTCTGAAATAATAAGCATGTATGACCAGATTGGCATTATTTAATCATCAAAATATTATAATGTCACATATACCTAAGATTAGAAGGAATTACTTACCAAGAATTAAAGCCATACAAACTTTGATATTATCACTTTAGAGGCAGAAAATGTGTTGCCATTTTATTTAAACTGCAAAGTAAACCACTGAACTGACAGAAAATAAATTATAGTCATAATGCTTGCATGATGCTTGAGGTAAAGATAAACATTAGAAATGACTTTTCACTTAAAGCAAAATGCTTGAGTATAAAGCTGTTAAACACATTAACAATATTTTGAGCTATTATCATATACAGTGGCTATAATGTAGTACGTCACAGTTTTTTTAACACAAAAATTATAAAACAATTCCAAACTTTATTTTCAATTTTTATGTTAAAAAACAACAATGCTGGAGACATTTGTAAAATGTTCAGAGAAATTTAAAAAGCATACACACTTTCTGATGAGGAATATATTTCCATTTTAAATTGTGACCTGAATTCAACCATCACATCAAAAACTTTATATAGTTGTCAGATGTTAGCATCCAACATTTAATAAATTTAATTATAATAATAGTAATTTAACAAATGATGAACCCATTAAATCAATTTTCATGATACATAATGACAACATAAACCAAGAAATGGTAATTATCTGGGCACAGAGGATAAAAATGTTTGTGTAGTAATTAAAAGATTAAAATTATTAAAATACATACTAAATGAAACTTTCAGTATGGCCAAGAAAGAAGCAGTCACATCTTCTTGAGAAAGGAATGAAGAAAGAAAGAAGGAAAGAAAGAAAAATAGAAAAGTGACAGGTACATTTGATGGAAGATTAATATAGAAACAGGACTGGCTATTTGCTACCCTTTCACTCTGTGCACAGATTGAACACATTTTCTTCATTCATATTATTTTTATATATTCATATTACATAATAATTATAATTAATATAATTCCATGAAACCAAACATTTTATAAATCAAAGCAAGTAATTACATGTTAGCTTAGAATAAATTCTAATGATCTGATAATGTATATATATTTTTTATTAGAATTATGTTGTTTTTAAGTGGTGATAGATGTTATAATATATTTAAAATATACTCTAATGAAATAAAAAATACAACCACAGTAGTTTTGTGAACATTTTAAATATATCACAAAGATATAAATATCAATTAACTATTAACTTTAATGAGTTTAAGATACACAAATATATTTGTGTGCCAACTTTTTAATATTAAAAAATTAAGCCTTATAGTACAAAAATAATTTTTAAAGGCCTCTAATAATGATATAATTGGTAGTAGAGAATGATTGATATAATTTTGTTATATTGCAGGAAGATCTATATAATAATAAAAAAGCAATTTTTTTAACATTCTTATGTTCATGCCAGAGGTCAGGATGAAAATATAAATGAATAATGGATATCATAAAACAGGTTACATAATAGGCAATTAACCCAATTTAAAATCAATATTCACAAATATAATGTGTGTATATAAGTTATGATTGTATATTGCTGTAACATGAAAGTGTATGCATCCTATAGCCCAATAAACAATACCTTCATGGTGATGATGGACAATTATTATTTTTTTAATACTTGTAGTTATAATTTTAAAAATAATTTTTTTCTCTAATAAATCCGTTGTTCATAGTAAATTTGAAATATACATTATTTTATGCAAGCATAGTTTTACAAATTTGAATTTAAAATTAGTGTGGTACAGGTTAATGAATAATAAATAATCTATGTTTCTGAAGGAATAGCAGTCTGTCTCCAGCTATGATTGTGAAATGTACAAAAGAGGGTTTATTCTGAACCAAATCATTAGAAATTAAATAAACTTTTAGAAATTACAGAACTACAAAATATTGGAAAAATGTTTGGAAATTACTACACAATTTTATAATATACTGATTAATAAAAAAATAATAAAACTAATATTCATGAATATATTGGACATAAGAGAGTGTTAACATGACAATATGGAGAAAGAACAGAATACAGAAATTAATATTTGACTATGTAGTTAGAACAAATATTATACCATAAATTTGTTGATTATATTAGATATTGAATGGTCATTTAATAAATTAAATTTAATTGTTGATTTAGAAATAAATTAAAGGCAGTATGCATTGACATAAATTATGACTAATTATTAAACAGTTTAAAAATAATGAATATTAAAAACTGAATTTCTAGAAATGTATAAATTCTCTTCATTCACAAGAGAGTTTATATTTCACACTAAACTGTTGAAAAGTGCAAATATAATTTTTCTCTGGACTAAATTGAAGTAAAATAAGTTTCTATGTTTAAGTGATTGTCTATGCACTATGATTAGTTCCAAAACATTTCTATGACTTTGATGAAGTGTTTTTATTCACATAATCATTGATGGAACATTTGGACAATATTCTTGAATATTTTTATGGGGACAGTAATTTATAAGTCACAAATTTTGTAAATTAGGTCAAATCTACAGATAATATACATAGAATTAGTGGAATGACCATATTTCATGAGGTATGGAACACCTCAAATATTTTTAATAATTTAATTTTTGTTGGATTTATTCTTAACTTACTAATAGCTTACAATACACAAATTATATAATTAAGTTTTACTGAAAAATAGTACATCATTAGATATCAGATTCCAACAAGTGCTTGTTAGAAATTAATTATATTCTGACATTATGTTGTCATTTTGGTCAAACTCATATACAAATAAATCATAATTCTCAAATTAAATCCACAATTTACAGAATTATATTTTTTCAGCTTTATTTTTCAACTAAATATATTAATAAAGTATTTAAAAAGAGTTCTCTCAAAAGTAAAAATTATAATTATAATATATAAGAACTATAAATGCATTCAATATGATTAAAAATTATTGTTTTTAATGAAATGAAATAATTTAAGCTACAAGTAAACATTTGTGCATGTATTTGCTAATATCCAGAGTTTTTACTATTTACAAGAACAGGGAAGCTCAAAGCTGAGTGTAGAAAAATTATTAAAAAGGGGATAGCATACACTTACATAATAGCAAATATAAATTTGAGTGACAAAAATCATTTTCAGAGTATATGTGGTATCAAAGACACTCAAGGTACTAAATTACTTTCAAAGTCAACAATGTTATGGAAAAATACTATAATTTTTTAATAATATGTTGTTAGTGATTATGAGAAAAGAGTTGAGTCAATTGACAGCTATTTAGGCTACATGTTTATGTGCACAAAAATAAATAATTCTCATACAACTTTGTAGACCCATAACTAGCACAATATGTATTACAGTTACTGTGGTAAAAATTTTTTAATATCTATATAGGCCTTTGATTTCATCAAGTTCATATTTACATATATATTTTATATATACAATAACAATATTGTCAATGCTGATGGGCGATTCTTTGCAAAGTAATTTACATTAATCTCTTTAAGCTTATTCACTGTTTCTTTAAGCATGCCAAATACTTCTTAAACGGTTAAAAGCAATGTAATAATGGCACCATTTTCTTTTATAAAATTGTAATAAGAAAATTAATTTTGTATTCATTATTAATGTTGAACAAAGACCATGAGCTGATGTATATCCAAAATTCTTAATCATTAGTGTCCAATAATTTTTTTGTATAATTTGCATATAGTGTAAGAATCCATAAAAGTTTAACTAGTTTTTAGTAGCTTAAGAAAAATTATGTCTTTTACAAAGTAATTTAATATAAGCTATAAGAAAAATATGTTAGTATGAATTAGAGCAGCTTTGCTGAGTCTATTATTCTACTCTCACCACTAACAATATGGGGTTCTTAATCTGCATTCTTGCTGTACTATATTTTCACTTTCATAACAATATAACAATAATTTTATTTGTAGAAGCACTGTAGTTTCAAAAGGGAAGCCCATATTTTTAGTGGTAATGTCGTTGTTAAAGCCTAATGAAATTGGGGTCCTTTTGATTGTACAAAATTGAGATTTTATAGGTGAAACTTATCAATATCATAAATTGACTATAAATTTATACCTGCCATAATTGACTACCACTCACTTTGTTAACACTTTCATTTCCTTGCAATATTTTGTAGAGTTTCTCGACTATTACCACTAATTTATTGCAGAAAAATGTTCTATATTTGAAGGCCCCTATATTCATATTGGAAATTATTAAACAGCAACAGTAATCTACCAATTCCAACTTGATGATGTAAGTTCAATCTTAATTATTAATAAATATTCTAATAATAACATGTCATTCTTGAAGTAGATATTCCTTTATAATGCCACAGGGCAATTACTGAAATTCCAATTCTACCCACCCTCCCTATGTTGGTCCACATATCTTTTTTTTAAGTACCTGGACAATTTTGGGTACTTTCATGTAGTACTTTGCCCAGTTCTACAAAAGCTGACTCTTAGCAGCCTTTATTTCCAGAAATGCCACCTGGTACACAACAAGTCCCTATTTCACACAAAAGGGAACTTTTAATCCATTGTTGGATCTACAGCTAATATTATTGCTTGTGTGAAACATACTAGGGACTAGCTGTTCAGCCTCTGGAAAGGCATCTGAAAGGCAGCCCCATTATTCAGTGCAACCCTGCTATTACCCTTCTTTTCACAGAAAGGATAGTGCATGAGAAGCAGATTATTTTTGTACCAATCAGCTGCCTTTCTCATCTGTTGTTTCTTCAGATTCCCTGTGCACTAAAACATGCACTAAAGTAGCGTCACCTGCATATCGTCCTCTTACTGATCGCCTTTCTGGAGGTGCTGGGGGCGCAACTGGAGATACATCAACCATGATAACTGGCTTAGATGGTGGTAAAGACAGAACTGAACCACCTGGAGTGAGCTTCACAGGATGTTTTTCCAAGTGATCCAAAGGTGTTTCAGACATCTGTCTTGTTGGGAAATTAGAATGTTTAACACCATTTGAATCAGGGCACAGTGAAAGAGAGTTGCCACCAGGCAGCAAGCCTAAAGGGTGGCGGTCTTTGGGACTATTAGACACATCAGGCGATGAACCCCTGTCAAAAAAGATTGAATCTCTTCGAGCATATGGTTCTTTATTGCAATCTTTGTCCACTGAGGATAATGCCTGAGGGCTACTTCTAGCTGCATCACTTGGTTTAAGTCCCACTGAGTGTGTGTCTACAGGTGGAATAGCACTTTCAGGGGATGCTTTTGTAATCATTATACTAACATCACTGTTGTGTGAAGTCTGATCCCCATTTTCACCATCACAGCTGTCTGATACTATTTTTGATGCATTATTGTCTACATCGATGGGCCCTGTCTCAGGAGAAGGTTCACTTACCATAATACATACATTACCATTGCCGTTTGCTTCAGCATGTTCCTCTCCTAAGCCTATTCCACTAGCACCCCCTACAGCTGGATGAGCACTCGACAAGAAAAGTAAAGGTAGGTTAAGCCATGCCCCACCTAATTCTGACAAATCACTTGCATCAGAGGCTCGAGACGACTTCCTCGATGATGCGCGACTCCCACGATGAACATGTAAAAATGCTGAAAGACGGCTCTGCCAACCACCTGGGCTTGAAGTCTGTGTCATTTCATCTTCTAAATCCAATGTTTCCCTTTCTCTTTCCCGTTTTAATCTGAAAGTTAAATTTATTTTTGAAATGATATTAATTTAACTTCTGTTATAAGACACCAGCCAATACATGTTTTCCAAGAAGAGAATACAGTGTTTCCCTACAACTTACTCCAAAATAAACATTAAAGTAGCATGATACTATCCTGCAAGGTTATTTACAAATATTCACACACAAACCATATGACATATACACATCTTGAGTACTGCATAATGATATTAGGAATTAGGAAATGACATAAGTTCAGTTATTCATTAAAGCAGAAATAACTGTGGTGATTCATGACCCTTACATTCATCGGGTAAAGCAAAAATAATTTAGTTTTTGTTATTAGCGTACACAGGACATAAACGAGAATGGTTTGGTGGGGCCGAGTAGGCGGGAAACGTCGGCGGGAAACGTCACCGTCTGCAACATTGTTGATTGCCTGGAGTGGATTGTAGATTCAACAGTTGGTTCGGGGAGCTCTCCTGAGAAGGTCGGGGCGAGAGAGAGAGAGAGAGCAGTGGAGGAAAGTATATGCAGAAAAGTTAATTTCGCCATTGTTTCGAGAAAGAAGGTTTTGTTTTGTAGTAAGGAAAACAAAAAGAGACATTTTGATAGAGATTTAAGCTGAAGAAGAGGCGCTAGAGGTGACTTGTTCAGCGAAGGAACATCCTGCACGGCACCCGGTTTTCCACTTAAACCATTCTCGTTGATTCGCGATTTTTAATACAATTATATCGCTCGTCACCCGCGTTCCCGGGAGCAGCCATTTAGAAGCTGCGTAGATTATTCTTTTTGCTTTACCGACTGATCCAATTTGATTAAATTTTACTCGTAAATTTATATGGTCACTAACATTTAATTTGAGTTAGATTTCTTCTGGAAATTTGATAACGTAATATTATAATTAAATGGAATATTCAAATTAAATACATTTTTTATTATTATTTAACAATTTGATTGTACAAAAATATATTTGTTGGTGTAAGCAAACGAACACCACATAACCCACATGTCAAAGGAAGGCCTGCATACCAACATGACAGTTGAAATAGTTTTTTTTTAAGGCTTAACATATTAGGAAAAACTTAAACTATTCAAGGAAGGGAAAAGAAGTAGCATAGAAATTATGTATAATATATCAACATTGTATTTCCACATGCTAGTTAACAATTTTAATGCAAACGAGTAACAAACCTTATATATTCTCTAAATGATCTTTGGATAGTCCTTGCAGCTTTGTCTTGTCGTTTCCAAATGCGAGTGGATGAAACTATTTCTAATTCTTTTCTAGTTGGAAATTGTTTCTTGAATTTAATATCCATCTGGTCTTGCAACTGTAACATCCAAAATGAAAACAAAATAAATTTGTGAAAGCAAGAGAAATATTTCAAACTTTTGCACAAACTATCATTTGTTACATTTTAATAAATATATTTAAAAATAATTGATAGTCAAACTAAAATTGAAGAATAATATGATAAACATAATTCTCAAAACATTAATAAAAGATTAAATAAACACTTTTCTTAAATCTGAAAAGTAAATTTCAAGCAACAAATAATAATTACTTGAGATGTTTAAATCAATAAGAGGAAACACAAAGATAATTAATCTGATCATTTGTTACCTTTTTAAACTCCTCTGTTTCCTCCACATGCCCAAGAACATACTTTACAAGTGAATGTAGGATGTCTAAGCAATGAATTTTGTTGCCTCGTGCAATTGGAAGATTAAAACTAACAAGGGCCACAACATTAGGCTTTGGAATTCCCAGTGGAGGGTCTAAGCTCGCTATGAAATCAGATAACTGTGAAAATCTAATAAACTGTGTGGCATGAGGATCATATCTGAAACATGGCAAGGAAAACAATTGGTAAGTTTACTCTTAGTATATATTTATGAAACTATAACAAAGTAATTAAATTAAATATTGGTCCCAGATGTTGGAGCAACAATATGAAGTTTAATTAAAGAAATGAGATGGTCCCAAGAGTTGGGGAATGAAAAATATTCAAATTGAATGATTCCATTTCTGACTTTTGGCCATTACTTGTATTTTATTTATTTATGATACTGTCAACATAATACATTCTGATCAATTACCATCAAACTACACTCCTCATTAGTTTACACTGAAATGCAGAATTCAGTGTACTAGTATACTACATTAGTTTAAGCTCAAGAGTAAAAGATCTAAAAAAATAATGAGGAAAAATTGATATTTTCCCCTAAAGCACTTCAGATTTTTCCAAAGATATTTAATTTAAAGATATATCATAATGAAATTTACACATGAATATGAGTGAGACATGGAGTTATGGTGCAAATTTGAGTTTACAAATCTTAATTAAACCATACAAATGAGGACAATTTAAATTGTGTTTTAAGAATAAATTAAAGTTAAAATGTGTGGTTTTTGCTGTTTGCTCTAAACATATATTGAAGATCAATTGGTTAAGAATCTTGAAAATGTATTTTCTTGGCATTAATGTTAACATATTTAATTGTTAAAGCAGAAATTACATACTTCGACCATCGGATGTAAAACATTTCTAAGTCATCTTCCACAATTCCAATTTCTTCCTCCTGATGTGCTTGATTAAAATTTTCCAAAATAATTGCAATGTACATGTTTATGACTATCATATAACTGATAATAATAAAACTTGTAAAATAAGTTATTGCTAGTAATGGGTAACCACAGTTGCCATTAGGTTGATTATTATAATTCAAATCACAGTTAGGAGGCTGAAGCATTAATGATTCCAATACATCATTCCAACCTGCAGAAGTCATAAGTCTGGAAGAGAAAAACAAAAGATAAGTAAATTAATTTCAATATATTTAATAAAATGAAAATATCCATTTATTTTACCTGAAAAGTAACTGCATGCTTCTACCAAATGTCTCAAAATTGACCATATCATCCAGAGCACCAGTCTGTTTTACATGACCAAAGACAGACATTCCAATAATAGCATAAATAAATGTGATCAGAGCCAATAAGGCACCAATATTAAATAGGGCTGGCAGAGATACAACAAGGGCAAATAATAATTTTCTAATTCCTTTTGCTGCCTGTAACAAAACATAATATATTTTACAATGAAATAATTTTAAGTTAAAATAAATAAAAAATATTGAAGGAGTAAATAAAACTACTTACTTTAATAAGTCGAAGAATTCTTCCTATTCGGAAAACTCTTACTACTCTTAAAAGAGTAGGTGACACAGGAAAATCAATCATAATATCCTCCATAAGAATTCCAAGTATAGAAGCTACTACAAGCAAAAAGTCAAACAAATTCCATGGAACTGTAAAATAATGGTAACGGAGCCCAATGATCTTTACTGATGCTTCTAAAACATAAAAATTAAACAACATATTAAAATAATTTTTTAAAAATAATTACTATATACATTAATAACTAGAGATGGTAGAGGTATAGTAGACTTAAAGAGTAGAATAGCACAGGCAAGGAAGGCTTTCACTAAAAAGAGGGATTTACTTACGGGTAATATAAATGTGAATATTAGAAAATCATTGCTAAAATGTTCTTATGGAGCATGGTGTTATTATGAGTGCAAAACGTGGACAATAAGAGTTGGGAAAGGAAAATAATAGAAGGCTTTGAAATGTGGTGCTATAGGCGAATGCTGAAAGTTTTTTGAATCACGGACAAGCACAATTTGGTGACAAGAAGATGTATATGATTTCATTTTTGTTTTTTGTAATGTATACTTTTTTCACCTTTCTCCGAGAACCATATAGCATTTAATAGTGTATTTATATATATTTTCAGAATTTTGGATGTTTTAATCTGTGGTATTTGAGCTAATATTCATAAGTTATTTTCAGTAATTACTGGCTCAAGATAAATGGAGTCTTGAAGATTCAAGGACTCTATGATAGGCACTTGGAATGGGAGCACTAGAATTAGAAATATTCACAAAAAAATATTTGTAAATTGGAATCTGTATGACAAGAGCTTTGGACTTTCACTTCTTCCTTCACATACATTTGAGTGGGGCATGCAGGAAAATCTCAGCATCTGAAATACCATTTAATTTACTTTTCTCTTGACTGCTCTAATTGATGGTCTTTTCCTCAGTGAACCTTCCATTTCTATTAGATTTTAATCATGAGCTTATTTGCTTTCACTGACATTAATATTTTACAAAATTCTGACTTAAATTGTTATTTGTTAATGTACATCCAATTACCTCTCCTTTTGGGTTGCATTTCATATATGTATATTATTTCTCAAGTAGATAAGATATTCTTTTGCATCCTTTCTATCATGTGTAAGGTTTATATGGCCCTGTTTACATGATACACAATTTTACTTTTGTGAATCTAAACAGTTTTATTAAAGAAATGTAAAGCTTCACATTCAATCTGTTTTTATGTGGATGGTAAGATAAATGTTTATTTTTAATTATTACCTTGTTGTGGTCATGGAATACCTACCTAAACCAAACACTGTAGTGAAGAATGCATTGCTGACTTCAAGCACAAAAAATATAGCATGAGGTTGGTTATAGTGCTCTATGCCCATTGTCAGCATATTTAGAAAGATGAGTACAAATATGGCAATTTCAAACCTGAAAATAAATCAGGAATATATTTATGCATGATTTATAGAGCGAAGAATAACAGAAACACTGCTATAAATCATAGAAAATATAATTAATGTAAATGATAAATTATGATTTTTGAAGAATGACAGTGTACACACACATTACAAAAATACTAAGTGATATATTACCATTGTTTTACGATGTTGCTGTGATTTTATGATCTAGAGTTTAAATAACAAATAGGCACAAGAAATCTAAACAAGATGATCAGCATCATAAATATTTTCAAACTTGTATAAATGATCTATTATTAGTTTTGACTGTGATTTACACATATTCACAGAGATTTTCAACCTGCTGATAGAATAAACAAAAAAAAGTTTAAATATGATTCATGTTAAAATACTTGCCTTCTTGAATTTGATAAGTCATAGAACATTGCTAGGAACTGATTCATTGGCCTTTTAATGACTTTTTGTGGTTTTTTCCTACCCAATTTTTTCATGGCTGTATAGTAATGTTTCTGACTTTCTGTGAGAAACATCTCTAAAACACCACCTTCATACTAAAATAAAACAAAAAATATTTATCATATCAAGTTTATAATTTATTATAAATAATCAAGAATATAGAAAGAAATATTTCAGTGCTAAATTTGAATCATTGTTTACCAGAACTTACCTTTTTCTTGAGCATGTTGAAGTTGTCAATAATAACTCCAATGAATAAATTTAAGGTGAAAAATGAACCACAAACAATAAATATTACAAAATATAAGTAGGCATAAAGATTTGCTTCCCTCTGTGGCTGCAAATCAACACCTCTTGCATCAACAGCATCTGCCATAACTTCCATCCAACCTTCAAATGTTGCCTGTACAAACACACACAATATACATATCTATATTTACATTGTTTGAAATATTTGATTTAAATGTGCACTGTCAAAGAAAATCATTTCCTATTATCAACTTTAAAAATTTTATAATATGAACTTTATTTGAAGTATGACCAGCAAAAGTATATGTCCATTTAATATTTTTCCTTATAGTTTTCTTGGTGTCCTGGATAATCATGAAAGGGTATTATTTGTTTGCTAATAATTTGCAAACATAAGGTGTTGAAAATATAGCTTTAGATATTTAATATTTGGGTTTTCAATTATTAAATTTAAAAATTCACTTTCATATGCCAAACTAGATCCAAATTTGTACCAAATTTACTTTTTATAATATTGGTATGGATTTCTTTTTGAAAGATAGTTAATAATTCATATTACTCATAGAAAAGATCTTTAGATATATGTTTATCTTACCACTTGAAACAATGCAAGATATGCATTTCCTACATTATCAAAAGTAATTTTTGAATTAATCCAGGAATAATTTAGATACAGGCATCTATCCATGTCATTCACAACCTAAAAATAAATCATAATTACAAAAGTTAATATTTCACTACATTTAAATTACAATAAATATTAATAACATGAAGAAGTAGCCAAAGGGTCACTGGTTTGTGCTGTGTGTCATTCTTAGGACTCATACATTTTTAATCACATGATGAAAGCAACAAGGATCACAAAAATTGTGTTATATTCATTATTTACTTAATTTTGTATGCAAGTTTTCTTTTTCTTTGTTCATTTACTATGCTTTTTTGACAGATCTTTTTTTATATACCACAAGCATAATGCTGCTAGCTTTAAAATATTAGTAATATTTTTTCAGTCTCAGGATTCTTCTTATAGCAATATCAATACTTTCTTCCTATTTAACTTAATAAATTTTAATATTAGAGTTTTCACAGGAAAACTTTCATATCTAAATAATATCTAAATAAAAGAAGAAGAATCATTAAAGAAACCAAACATTAACAGTCTTTAAGATTTTCATATTTTAAGAGATATATTAAGTTGAATTATTCTATGTTACCTCAACTGGAAGCAGTTCTCCCTCTTCGTCAATACATTTGAAAAATTTGCCCCCAAAAAATTGAACTCCCATTATAGAGAAAATAAGCCAAAATACAAGACATACCAGAAGCACATTAAATATGGATGGTATGGCATACATGAGGGCATTTACTACAATCTGTAAAAAAGAAGAAATACCTATTATCTAATAATATTAAAAGAAAAAAGGATTTTATGAGCCATTTAAGTCTTAAAAGTATTACTTAAACAAATTGAGGAAGCATCACTATGCAAGATTTAATTACTAAAATGTTTGAAGCACGATTAATTACACTCAAAGTCATTTGTCAGCGATATGATGTTAATATTCCAATTAATAGGTACTTTTTTACTATTTATATGTATAAAGACACAAGTTTTTCCCTAAATGTAAAATGAATTAGTACATCTACAAAAGAAGAATATATTGTTGTGTAGATACTTAACAGTCTGTTGGCACAATGAATCAAAATGATCTTTGATGGAAAGATTTTGCAAAATACAGGACAACAACAGAAATTTAATGTTATGTGTATTCTATTCCTTTGATTTTATACAATTGTAAAAAAATGTTAGGTATAATATAATATTCAATTCTGTTCACACATTATATAAGATAGTCTGAAGCATATATTTTAGTTACAGATTATGAGAAATATAAAGAAAAATCAATTGTCAAATATTACGTACTCTCATTCCTTGCCACCTGGATATAGCTCGCAATGGTCTCAATGCTCGCAGAGTTCTAAGTGAACGTAAAACCTTCAAGTTTTCATTTTCTTCTATTAACAAACTAAATACTGACACCTACAAATAAGTTAATAAATATAATTTATATCAAGTACAAAAATCTACTTAAATATTTTTCAGACTAATTATTTAAATCATAGAATTATGTTATTTATACATAATTTAATGCTATATAATTTTTTATTGTTACAACTAAATTTGATATTAACATTCTTAATGAAAAAATGGTGTAATTTGCATAATACTTGTGTTATTTAGAAACTTTCTTACAAACACAATAATGAAGTCCAAAATGGTCCAGAAACTTGTAAAGTACTTCCAAAATCCAAGGGCAAGCCATTTTAGCATCATTTCAATACTAAACAAAGTACAAAATCCCAGATTGGTCCAATACAATATTTTCTTCAACATTACGTTTTCATCAAGATAAATATCTTCAAAACATAATGTAATGCTTGAAGCAAATATAAGCACTAAAATAAACCATTCAAAAATGGGCGTGTCAACCACAGATAATACACTTGTTCGAACTTTGGTCCAGTGAATCCCAAACTTTGTCTGCAGGCAAGATTCACAGATGTTACACCTGAAACATAACTTTTTATTATTCATCCACATGAGTATATAATGTTTATAATTCATTAAAATTTAGTCACTTTCAAAGCATAAGTACCATATAAATTAAAACATACCATTTCAGAAGTCATAAAGGAATAAATAAGTGATGTATGATATTAAAATAGGGAGGAGAGGGGTACATAAGCCTGAAATAGTAAGTTTCCAGAACAGAATGTCCCA
The DNA here is from genome assembly GCA_034510155.1 of Eucriotettix oculatus. Taxonomy (NCBI): domain Eukaryota; kingdom Metazoa; phylum Arthropoda; class Insecta; order Orthoptera; family Tetrigidae; genus Eucriotettix; species Eucriotettix oculatus. Next base: position 69,029,372 of record CM067381.1, on the reverse strand, counting down.
AGAACTAATGAATTTAATCTTCAACTTTTTGTTTTAAGAAACTTATTTATATATTATTTTCTATAAAAAAGAATTACTTAATAGTAACACTTGAATCAAATAATAATTTGTGGATCCTGAAATAGACTTAGAGTTGAATAGATGTTGTAAGTCATCTGCAACAGCAAAATACTGGATTAAGCAGGAGAATCCAACTAACCTCTTTCACTCAAGATCCAGCAGACAAACTACATGAGCCAACTATCCCAAATTCCAAAGTACAAAAAATGAAAAACTAGTATGTATGGTATATTTTCACTCCTTAATGTCTTATGAAATTATATTGCAGGGTACCTCCAGAACAAGTCTTTATAGGTAAACTCTAGGACTTTGTGCAGTGAATTATTCCAGAAATCAAATATACTTACTATCACTGATGGTATTTGCAGTATATAATGATGAAAAATTTGGTAGCAACCAATGCATTCATTTAATGAAAGAAATGAAAATAATTTACACAAGAGTTATGAGTATTTATCACTTACACTAAAAGATGTACAGTGAGCCAGAATATAAAATTTTAACATAATTCCTAAAGAATTTGATAGAAAAACCTCAGACACATTAAAAAGATAACTTCAAAAATTTTTACTCAGTCATTCCTTCTACTTTGTAAATGAGTTTTTGGAAAATAAATGATTCTTAATTTTAATACAATAATTTAGTTGTTCATAATTATTGAAATATTTTAGACCGAACATAATACTAATTTTATTGATTTTATAATGAAAAAATTTCAGAGGGCTGTTGAGTCATTGGAAGAAGAAGAAGATATAGGATGGCAGGAGTTGCAGAAAGGAAAAGAATAGAAGCCCTTGAAATGTGGTGCTATAGGAGAATGCTGAAAATGAGATAGGTGGATAGAATCACTAATGAGGAAGTTCTAAGCAGAATAGGGGAAGAACATACAATATGTAGCAAGTCGATTAAGAGAAGGGATAGTTTAATAAGTCACATTTTAAGACATGAGGCGTCTTGTAAAATTAGCATTAGAGGGAAGTGTGTAGGGTAAAAACAGAAGAGGGAGGCCAAGAATAGATTATGCTAAGCAGGTTACAGAAGATGAAGGAAGTGTATAAATGAAAAGGCTTGTGAAAGATAGGTTAGCACGGAGGGTTGCATCAGAACATCCTTAGATCATAGGTAAAACACTTATTATGTTATGTTATCTTAATATATATGATTATTATGTAAATTAAGGTATTAATTATAGATCACAAATAATATAAAAAATCTTGAAGCTTTGATTCTCATCATGGGCTATGAATACGAATTCTTTTATAAGCTAATTCTGCTAAGCCAATTAACCTAGTGGAAGCCTGGGGGTGCTGGATGACTCCATCCATGGTAATACATTTCTTGACATGAAAAAGTGTGACCTAAAATACAAATTTTCAAAATTATAGAAATAGAAAACTACTGCCTTAGATGGCAACTAATTCAATTTTGCCTTTAAGGAATATGGATGCATTTGTATTATGGACACCATGCACTGACATGGTTTAGGGTAGGAAGACTTCTCTTAAGAGAACAAGAGTTGGCATTTGTTTGATACTAATATTGAATATTGGAAAAATGTACCCAATGATACTCTGTACAAACTTCTTGACCATACTTTTCAGAATGTATAAAGGTAAATAAATTTAAAAAATATATAATTATAAATACCTTTCATAGCAATGTTGTGGAAAACAATCCTGTGGAACCTTCTTTACTTTGTTTCGTCCAAATCCTGGAAAACTACCCATACCGTCTATGTAGTGTCCTTGAGAATCTCTTCGTCCACCTACAGTCAATTCATCAACATAAGATACTAATGCATGCCAAGGGTGGGGGCCAGATTTAGTTTCAGGTTCACCACCTGCAGGTAACATTGTTTCTAACTCTTCAGAGCCCTTAGTAACATTTTCTAATTCAACACTTTCCTCAGTGTTCGATTCATCTGTAAGCATTAAAAATTGATGAGAAATATAGAATTGTTAAAATGGAATTACATATAGTGTTGCAAATGAATTTATCTGTATATAAGATACTTTCTCAGCTGTTATTTTTGCTTTTAAATGTGGTGTCAGAAAATACATTTTTTTAGTGCATTTTAGAGAAAGGATTTGAATATTACAAAACAGGAAAAATTACTTAGATGATTATCATTTTTCCAAAATAAATGATTAAAATAGGAGTTATGTTAAAGAATAAAAGTTTATTATTCACTTCTGACAAAATTCTAATTTTGACATATTATTTGCTGAAATTAGGAGTAACTAGAAAGGGCTCCAATCTGTTTAAAAATCACAACAGAGCTATAAAGTCAGATTTGTGGAAAGTGTTATATCTTATATGCAGATGTACTGTCTTAATTATTATAATTTATATAACAATAATTATAACCATGAATTACTTTGCAGTCAAACTTTAAGAATCTTTTATAGTGATTATTTGATTAAAAGTCTATGAGTCTATAATATTAAAATTCAAATAATTCAATTGTTAAAAGTTTGAAATATAGAATAGTTCAATAATTAACATAGTGAATTGGAATAAAATTTGTCATCAAGAGAATAAAAACTCAGCATTTTGAATATTCTAAAATGTTCACTTTAACATATGAGACTATAGCAGATCATGCTGTATTTATAACTATAGTTACTATAAACAAATCAATTAAGCATATTCAATGTCATACCAAATAGTATTCCTTCGTAAAAATTTTCATTTATTTGTCAGTTTATTTACACTACATGAATTTAATGTGAAAGTATCTACAAAAGTATGTAAGAGTAGAAGCACTACACTACTCAGGTTATATGTAATATATATTTTAAATAAAATAATGATCACACTAATTACTAATAATGTTACTGAGACAGTAGTGGTACTGAAAACTACAGACAGTTTTGAAGAAAATCAGATGTACTGTCTACTAATGTTGATGGCATATACATTTAAATGCAATATATATTTCATTATACAATGTGGAGCATTTAGAGGGCTAAAATTAAAGATATTAAGGTTTCAAATAAATGGTAAGCAAAATATACAGCTAAATATTATTTTTCTTTATAAGTTTTTGAAGTCAATTTAAAGTGATTTTGCAATTTTATTAGATGATGAAAAGGCTATTTTCATTATTTCTGGGAAATTATTCTGTAGATGATCCTAGAACAAATGATCATGATCACTAATTTTAAAACTAACAAAGAATTCTCGGGATTGTAACCAGGTGAAAACATTATAGAAACAATGTTTCAGAGGTGTGTTTCTACAATGTTTTCACCCGGTTAGAGTCCTGAGAATCCTTTATTAATCACACACACAGGGAAAGCCTTCAATTGATAATAACTTTAAAACTGTATCATGTACATTATCACGTAGTTGTAATAAAAAACTTTTAACATACAAAAAACCAACAATTACCTAGAAAATTTACATTACAAATCAATTGTTAAGGTATCCCTCTTTTGTATCCAAATGAGTTATATATTATTTTCACATGAAATTATATTTGATTTGAAATACACCCAATTAAATTAATGTTGGTTTTATACATACTACTGATACAGGTTTAAGTCAAAGGTTAGATGGAAGAATAAATTTGTCCCAGAATCTACTACTACTAAGAAAACTAATAGTAAGCAAAATACAGTCAGAATAATGTGTAATTTCAAATGTGTTCCACAAAATATCAACCGCAAAGTCTGCACCCATGCTATCGTCATTTTATAGTGTTAGAAATGAAATTGGTTACAGGAATTTTGATATGAATTTGTGAAAGTGAAACATTTAGATTATAGTGGAGCCAAAATTTGATACAAAATTAAAGAACAATTAAGAAATTTTGGATGTAAAAAATGTAATAACTTGAGATTTGTCAGTGTTATAGGTTACAATGTGGGAAAATAAATTTATTTGCCTGGGTTGCCTTTTGGGGATAATTAGAAATTTTGTCATAAATTATAGAATTGAGTAGGAAAAAAAATACTCATCAGGCCAAAAATGAAATTATTTAATGGATAAAAGGGAATATACAATTCTTTTGATATATTCCTTTTTATAAAATATACCAAACACATTGAAGTTCATTTATGAAAGTTAATGGAAGCTATGAGAACATATACACTCCTAATTAAAATTATGATAGAGATGATACGAAATTTCATTTGTTGTATAAGCCATTTGGGCAAACCTAGTAAATTCATATTTAAAAAAATACTTTTTTAAGAATTGGTTTATTAACATAGTTATGACAATTTTGTCCAGGTCTTTTTCTTGATAAAAATGAATATTTTTTGTGTGTAACCTAGGATAACAAAAATATTAAGAAATTTTTACTGAGATCTAAATATTTGGTTCTTATTTGTTACAAGTTCAAGATTATATTACAGCCATGCTAAATATATTTATATATTACTTACTTCTTAGAATATATACATCATGCACTTAAGTCTTAATTTATTTTCTTTTAATATATTTATACATTCTTTTAGTTTATAGTATAAGAAATGGAAGAAGGAAATCAAAACTTTTAATAGGAAAAGGGATTAATAAGCCATATAAAGCAATAATGAATTATTAAGTACTCATTCAGTAAAATATATTCCTGCAACTGCTATAATACAAAATAAAAAACTGGCAGATAAAATCAAAATGTAGACTACTGAGTGAAAAATCTTGCTGAATTAATGCTCAATACTTTTCTACACTATTTATACAAAATAACTGTGCATTTATATAATATTAATATCGGAATAAGGCTTAAATTGTACCTTACAGAGCCATCAGGAAGGAGAAAGCCACAGTTTGTTTGTGAATCACAAAATAGATTGGAGATAAATACATAAACAGAGAAAGGGCTAAATAATACATATATTCATAAAATATAATAAATACACTCAAGCAAACTGTCTACTTACACATGAGAAAAAAATTAAACTAAACAGCAGAGACAGAATAATTTCAGAAGAAAGAAAGGTTGTCAGAGAAAGAAGACATACAAAAATAATAAGCAGTTAATGAAGAATGAATCATTTAAATATTATAATTTTGTAAGTTTATCCACTGATGTTAAGAGAACTTATGAAATATTGATTATAAATTCAACAAATATTTATTTATTAGATTTTATCTTAAAAATTAGATTCCTCTTTTTTCTTACTGATATAAATTTGTAAAATTTGTAGTTCCTTGCAAGTGTTGAGGTAAATAAAACTAAACTGATAAGCGGAAAGGTAGAATCTTGAATATTGTGATTACACAAAATGAATGGTGCCAACTTTCATATAAACTATGTAAGGGTCACATATCTTTTAAAATATTATGGTCTAAATGTCAACTGAGAAACACGATACAAAATAATGGAAAATTATGATGTTTTAAGGGTGGAGGCATTTGCAATTAATAGAATTAAGCAAGGTAACTAGGTTTTACACCAAGGTTATATCAATAAAATAGCAACGTTTTGATGATGAGTGCTTTCATCTTCTGCAGACCTGGGAAAAGAAGAACTAACTTCTGAAAATTTGCTGTTTAGAGACACATGAGGAGCCTTTTTTAAGTCAGAGATATTCATTTCCATAGAACTTACTTGGGATATTTATTCATATCTGAGACCATTGATGTTATGAGGCGAATATATTTTGGTTCAAAAATAAAAATCAATGTATTGTACTGTATTTACATATTAATGGTTTTCCAGATATTATGCAAGAACTTTCTGCATAGTTGCATTTACAATTTTGAGACACTACTTACCAATTTATTAAAATATATATACTTCTATATTTTCACACCAATGCATATAGATTGAACTAAATTAATAAGTACTGATGAATAGAGAGGGAAGTTGGTTAAGAAGAGGAGGGACGAATGAGAGTGAAGTAGGATGAGAGAGTGGAAAAGAGAGACAATAGAGCGGTAATAAGACAGACACTGCACATAAAATGCAGAAATATTCATCATCAACAAGAAACATTGCCTGAATAAGTATTTCCCCTTTCCTAACCAACATTCACATCCATAAAGTGAATAAGAAATGTGTTCATAATTTGTCATTGATTTATAAACTTTTGAATATGATGGACAAATTAGGATGAAAATGTTAATATTCATGTAGTCACAACTTTTATATTGCCTAAAGACTACCAACTAATAAGATGAAAACAGATTTCACACAAGGAATAAATTTATTAATTTATTATTAGTTGGTGGTGCTGATATTTTTCATTTCATATGTCTAGTGTTGTATTCAATGGTGATTAAAATCCATAATAGACACAACATCTTCATGGATGCTCTTAAGCATTTGATTCAAGTGAGTACCTACATTTAGTAATCCATACACAATAGAAGTTAAATTTATATATTTAGTAAGCATGGTGTGTATATGAATTGTTTTCTTATTTTATTGTCTTTATAATATATATTTCCTTAATAATGTTCCTTAAGCATGTATAGTTACATTAAGGTTAATTATGTATCAATCTGTACCCACCTCTACTATCAGTTTGACTAGTAACCAAAGATAGCTGTTTGTTCATCAAACGTTTAATTCCTTGTGCAGATTCTTTGGCAGGAGCTGAAGAAATATGCTTTTCAGGAGATTCAGATGGTTGTTCTGAATTCAGAACTAAGTTTTCAACATCAGCATCATCAAGATCAACAGCTTTCTGTAGGATTAAGGAATATCTTTTGTCTTCTGCATGTTTACTCAAACACTCCTGCAGACTTATTGAGTGCTGCTTGTCAGGTACATGTTTGTTAGGAATAGCTGGAATATTTACAGAATGTCTGTTGGCCAGAACTTGGGGACTTCTTGTAGTAGGAGTGTGTGTTGGTGGATTTTGATTATCTGAAGCCTGAGTCTTTTCTTCAGAAGGATTTGATCGATTATCAGCTTGCTTGTTCAAGGTGGTTGACTGTTTTTTCTTTTCAGGTATTCCAATAACTGTCTCACAAACTGTAGCAGTAGTCCTTTTCTCTGCTGCATGCCTTGTCATTACTTCACGAACCATCTGCTCCAAACGCATATTTTGTTCATTGTCAGTCTTCTCCCGTGCTTGACGCTTTTTTCTAACAATAGATCTGATGCGTTCAAAACTTCGGGCTAGTTTTGATTCTTCTCCAACTTCCTAGAATAATAATTTACATTTAAGTTCATTATTTGTTTACATTCTACTTTGTAGAATTCCATTTTTGACATTGAAATGAAATCGATGTGCACAAGTAATTAATAGATGATAGGCTTTTGATATACATTTTCTGCATGACAACCAATATATTTGTATTTATTTAAAACTATAAAATAAGTGCATATCTGAATACTGACATTTATAGTTCTTTCCTTTTTAATTGATTGTTAATAAATTAATATGTTTGACTAAAACTACTTCAAACTGCTTCCACCAAATGTAAATTATAAATATTATATTTACCTCCTTTTTTGATTTAAGTTCTTCTGAATTAAAACTATTGAGCAACAAAGCCAAGAACAGATTGAGCACCATAAAATTGCCCATAACCAGTGCAGGAAGGAATATTGCAAAGCAAGTCTCAGGACCCTGGAAGAAAGAAGTTTAAGCTCACACATATGTAAAATGATTGATTATACTAGTAATTACTTCAAAGTTGTTACAAATAAAATATTTGTATGATGGGAAACTATTACATCTCTCATGTTAGTAGATTTACTTAAATGTTTTCAATAAAGAAGTAAGTTAATAATAGAATGAGATTATTTGAGTTTAAGAAATTATAAGACACATCTTCTTACAAAATCAAATCTATGAGATTTTTTTGCTTAATATTTCAAAAACTAGTTGTTAGCTAGTATCATTTACAAAAAATCTAGCTTATCAAACTTGCCTCTTTTGCTTCAGCCCTCATGCAATCCCACAGTGGTTCTATCCATTCTCCACACAATATTCGAAAAATCATCATAAATGAATGGAAGAAATCAGTGAAATTCCACCTATAAATAAGTATAAACAAACAACTGCAATAACACACATCATTCTAGTAACACAAGGTTCTTAATCTCAGAAATGAAAATTACTCTTTTTATTAATGTAAAGTAGCAGTTGATCAAAATATCTATTAATAAATATAAAAGCGTCATTAATAACTCATTAAAATAACTTGAACTATATGAAGGATATGTGTTGACGAGTTGAACATGGTTATTACATCATTATTTCCAAATTACATAAAAATAATGGCACATAAGGAATAGAATTTCAAATAAGATACTCTAACACACATTTATAGTAGCATTTTTTTCAATTCTTTTACAACTGTAATGTAGAATGTTTAGAAATTGACTTGATGGGATATTTGAGAATTGTTCATAAAATGAGATGCATGATTGTTGGTTTGTGGTCAACTGTATAATAGATGAGTTTTGGAAGTCACTGAAATTTAGTTCGATTAAATGTTATATCATAATTATATCTGTAAATACAATTATATATATATATATAATCAAGGTAGATAATAAGAAATAAATTATCACTTTGCAGAACTGCACACTAACCTTGGCACTGGATCTGGATCAAATCTTTCTTTTGTGTAGTCTTTTGAAAAAAGTTGCATCCCAATAACAGCAAAAATGTAAATTACAATAACTAATACAAAAGTTAAATTTCCTAAAGCACCTATAGTTGAAATAATAATGCTGAGCAACACTTTCATTGTAGTCCAAGATTGTGCCAACTTTAATACTCTTAACTGTAAAAAGATTGATAAAGATTATTATTGTACAACTTAAGTAGGAATCTGAAAGTACAAATGAGTATTTTTGATTTAATGATATTTAAAAATGAATATTATCCAATGAAAATGGGAGAGAAATTTAAATTATGGGGTTTACAAAAGTAGAATATAATGTGTTCATACTTCAATTCAGCTTTTTGGTCAAATAGTCTCAATAAATTTTTTCTAATGGTGGAATATTTCTTATTGACATCTGATAAAAGAGTAATGATAACCCTTTTAATTTTATATTAATGCACCTGATTGTTTCTTAGGGAAAATTATTATAAATATCAAAAGAATCCAAAAATGAGAAGAATATAGGTGTTCTAACATTAATTTAATTTTGGAAATTAGCTTTTTCAACCATTTTTTTGTTGTTTTCACTCTCTAGAACAGTGTTGGAAAATTTCTACCTCATTGTATTGTATATGTATCATTTAAGATATTTCATTAAATTATACTCACCAGTCTCAACCCTCTCAAAACTGAAAGCCCATCTACAAGTTCAAATGCTAAGTCTAATAAACTCGCAGATACTATAATAAGATCAAATATATTCCAGCCACAAGCAAAATATTCTTTGCTGAGTGCCAGAAGTTTTAGGAAGCACTCCAATGAAAATATTGAGGTGAACACCTGAAAATAAGAGCTTCATAATATGAATGAATTATTCAAATAACAAAAAAGATTCGGTGATACAAGTGAGGTTCTAAAATAAGATACTTATTTTAGTTCTTGAAATATATTTATGGTTTACTCCAAAAATAAATTTAATTATTTATTATGATTAATATTTCCTTGATAAAAATCTGGTGACAAAAATAAAATAAAAGTTTAGTTGCTTTCTACACAGATAACACATTTTTCTTAAATACAATTACAAAAAAACACAAATATAATGCAATAGCCTTACAATTCTTAGTTCACTAAAGTAAAGGAGTTGAGTGATACTTCCTAATACATTAATTTATGTCTAATAACTTAGATGCAAATACAATAAATAAACACTTAACATTATAACAATAATTAAGGTCCAATATTAATTTAAGAAATTTACTATTAAATTCTATGGTTTATTTTATATTTTAAAAAGAAATTATGAATAGAATAACTTTTTATTTCAAATGATAATTATTAGACAATTATTTATGCACCATTGGTCAGAGATGCTGTTTTTATGTTTCTCTTACTTTATTGCCTATGTCCAGTGCTTGTCGGACAGACTCACTCATACCATGGTGTTCCATTGCTAGAAACATGGTGTTCAAAATGATGCATAATGTTATAAGCAGATCAAACAGAGGGTCCCGCACTACTTTGTAAAGTCCACTTTGAAAACGTAACCAACCATCATAATCAACACAACATTGTGTACATTTATCACAATTCCTATCTGGCAGATCATCTAGAAATGAAATAAAGAATAAATTGACAGAAACTTAGTATTGACTACAAAATAATCCTACTATCATATGTAGTCTACATTAGTAGTTTTCACTAGTTTCATAAAACAAGAAGAAATGGAAAAATATCAATTGTTATAAAACAGTGATTCAGGATCTGATGAATTACTTGCACTGTAGAATTTGATGGAAAGAGAGTTTCCAAAGATGAGTTGGGGGGCAAGATTTTAAGGAAAGTCAGTGTGAAGAATTCAAAGACATTGGAAATTGGATTTTATATTGTTTGACATGATTTGGAATGTATTTAGGAAGAGGTTGTTTTATTTGGACAATATAAAAAGCAGAGCTGAGTCTGCAAGTAATCTCATAAATGCTGTGGGAGGAAAGGTAGGTAATGATTTCCTTGATTTTGTAGGTGGGCTATTTGTGAAGGATTGTAGTAGGATGAGGGATAGAACAGGCGTGGCATCTGTTACTGCCACAAGATTTGCAACCCAACACAGGTGAGGAGCTAGGAGTGAGGGGTTTGCAAGTGAACAAGGTCGGGTGGGTATCTGAAGGCTTGTCTGTATGCGAGGAAGCATTTGGTATGGTCAGGGTGACAAATGGTAAAGTAGAGATGTGGATATATACATATATTTAAACAAAAGTATTACAAAAATATTAACAATAAATTCAATAGTTTTCCAAATAATGTTATATTGTAAGTTTACTCATCCCTTACCAAGAACAACAATGTGTGAGAGGTAATCAGGTGGAAGTGTGTACAAATGCTTCTTTGTTCCATGACCCGGACTGACGCCATTGCATTTGATAACCCGTATTTCCTTTGGGCTCAGAGCAACTGTGACAGGTTCAACTCTCTAGCAAAAATATGAAAAAAAAGTGAATGTTATTGGGTTTTTAATTATAAGAAATTTATAATTAATTTCAATAGGACCAAAAATTTATTAGAAGTTAAAAAACCTGTCTTTTTAATTCCATAAATATTTATTTTACAAAAACAGCCCATTGTAAATTACAATTTGTAAACATGTATAAATTCCTCTTGGGTTTCCAACCAGGTCAAAGATTTTAACAGTGACGTTTCGAGGGCAGAGCAAGCCGTCGAAACATCACTGTTAAAATCTTTGACCTGGTTGGAAACCCGAGAGGAATTTATATATGCCATTCACCGAGTAAGACCTCGTACTTTAATTTGTAAACAATTTAAATAAAGTATAATTGTAAAGTAATATATTAAAAATGATATATATTATAATGTATGATTAGTTTAAAATACTAATTATTTTATCTAAAAAGAATACTAGACATTGAAATAACTTCATTTACTTTTAGTTTTACTGATAGGACCTCCAGATGAGAATATCAAAAATAAAAATATGATCACAAATTATATGGTCATTGAAGTTGAAGGGCACATAACTCAATAATTTTTTTATGGAATTCAAATTGGTGTCCTTAAAATAAGTATTTCAACTAACTGCAGGATATTAAAATAAGCAAATTTGACTTATTTAGAGTAATTTGTCTTGTAATTATAGCATATTGAATGCAAACACAAACAAAAATAGAATTCTTAATTTACTCAGTAGCGCATGAAAAGTTACAGCTAAACTAAACTAAAATGTACTGACCTGAACAACATTAGGCATGTGAGCTACATCTTCAGATGTAACATCTCCTTCTTCATGGTCATCTACAACCCCAGAATCATCTAATGATGACTCACGATTATTACTATCACTATTATTGCTACTAGGATGTCTACTAGAGTGGAACTGACTTCTGAGAGGTGGACCTTAAAACATCATATTCATTGATTTTAAACAAACTTCAAAGTAAAAAATTAATATAAATAGTACAAGATATAATAATAATAATAAATGAGTGCTTCTTATATATTATCAAATATGTCAAAATAGTTACAATAGTTAGAACTGTTGTAACTATTACGAGTTGTGTGTCAACATGATATGCAGTGGACAACTTTGTTGATATTGTTGTGGGGGTAGATGGGAACTCTGTTTTGCAGAGATTTTATGTGATGCACCCACAACTGGCTTCAATATGGATTTAGTTGAATTCTGGCCTGTAATCAGTATTTTGTTATGCACAAAAGTGGGTTAATTCCATTTCAAGCCAAAGAATAATGAAGGGTCAGTTCTACGAGTTATATAAAGACCTTCAAGTAAATAATTAACAACAGAAGAACTTCCATCAAAAACCAAAAAATACTGATGATGAACATGATATTTATAAATTTGATTGATTTCTAACAAATTCCAAATTAAAACCATTTTCACTTCTCTGCAGCAACATCTACCAAGATATCAGACAAATTTGTTGTTGTCTATTCCATCCTCGTTGAGTGTTGGCTCTTCTATGTGGTCTTTCATGGGAAAATCAACACTAGAATCATGTTTAATTAGGAGAAACTACATAATCCAGAGTAGCTTATCATTCATGGCCACAGGATTTTGTATAACATCTCCAAACTTTGTATGGAAACAACTCCAAAATAAAAACTAAGGGAAATATTTTATATAAAAAGTTCAGGCTGCATTCCTCAACCTAACCTAAATCTCCCAGGAATTTCTAATTGTATATGAATGGATTATTCACAAATGTCATTTAACTTTAGTCCATTTCACAATCACCCAGACATTATTTAGGACCCTTCTACCTCTTTATAAACATGCACCAAACCTCGAACCTGGATAGTTTCTTGTCTCTCTGGAATTGCTTGAATTTAGTAGGTTTATTCATTAAGGGGTGATGAGGCTTGTATGTCCAGCTCTGATTGCTATTTTACTTCTAAAAAGATGAACATAATCTTTTACAGTTCGAAACTGACAGACTGTTTCTTCTTCTTAGACAATTGAAATCATCAAACAAAAAATACCCTCAATATGAGGATCTATGTGATCACCTACACAAATTAATGTATAGCCAGTTTATTTCAATTTCTGATACTGCATTTATTTTATTCAAATTTTCAGGCCTTTCTTTAATTAGTTTTTTACAATCAGTCTGTCTGTATCAATCACACTACTTATGAGACCTGACTTGTCATATGGATTGTCTAACATTATATATAAAATACGGGGAAGGAGGGCAACATGTGAGCTACAGTGACAAGAAGCTGGGAAGTCCATGCCTGACAATGTGTTTCATTTCAGAGCAGCGACAATAGTGTTGCTACTAAAATGGGTCTGGCTGTATTATTATAGTCATATGTGGGTGCATTATTTGTGTGACTAAATAATTGTGTGATTACAATTTGCTATTGGATGCCTAACCTACATGCACCTCATACAACACTGTACTGGCGGCATACCTCAAATCAACCGCCAACAATTCTGTCTTTAAACACGGAGCACCGGAAACAGTTAATATTATTCTAGATTTAATTAACTTTAATGTTTTCCCCTATATTCAATTCAATGCAAACTTCTTAAGAGGTAAACACAATAATTTGCTCCCCTTACACGTTGATGTAAAGAGTAACTATATCTTTGCTCAATAACATTTTTATTTGATTTGAAGCTTTTAACTTTTGGTTTAATACAGTATCATTGAAAAGTAAAATATATCCATTAAATTGTTTCACAATATAAACTAAACACAAATATCCTCAACTCAGTGTATCATTAGGTTCACAATATTAATTTCATGCTGAAACCCTGATTTATCCCTACCACACAGTTTACTTCTCTTTTTGGTGGTATAATTGACTTATAAAATTATTTGTATGATATTCCCTGGCTTCTGTTATTAATACCATGAGAAAATTTTTATACATCTGCATTGATTTCAGTGATCAACTTTATATTCAGGAAACTGCTATTCAATTAATGGAGCATAAAGCAACTGTACTACAAACTTTTTAAGATTATACTTCTGTAGAAATCTTACCTAAGACATTACTTGGTCTCAGAGAGTCGGAAGCACGTGTTGGTTCAGGAGTGGACAGATTTGCTGGGGCAGGGGTGGGAGACAGATTTATTGCTTTTTGATCAGGACGGGGTGTACTACTGTGTCTAGGACTTGGCGTTGCAGATCTACTATGACCCTGTCCATTCCCATTACCATTCCCACTCCCACCCCCATTACTGTCACCAGCAGTTCCTCCACTTCCTCCTCCAGTACGTCCTCTTTTCCTTCGGCGAGTTTTCTTCCTGGAGTAAGATGCTAGAAGAACTCCTTTTCGAGAGTCAAGACGTTTTCTCTTATTTTTTTCTAATTGTTTAACATTAATTTTGGACGGGTCAAAGCTAAATGTTGAGTCATCTCTATGATCAGTGAGATCCTTTCTTCTCTCCTGAAAAGGTATTAATTCAATTATTCAAATTTAATATGAACTCATAACTATTTATTTCTAATTGAATAAAATCAATGGAAAACAATTAAATATAGATAATTAGAAAATCTACCTCCTGAGTAATTTCTGCTTCTTCCTCGTAACTTAATGCTACCACAGCCAACATTAGGTTAATTAAATAGAAGGAACCAAAAAATACTACTACTGTAAAAAATACTACACTTATTGGTCCACTCGAAGCCAATACCTGCAAAGATAAAAGAAAATTAGAGCGACATTACAATAACGACATAGAAAATGGATTATTACAACTATAAGATTCAGTCTACAAACACATTCTTTGATAGTTATTGATACTACAGCTTATGACAGGAAAGTTGTTAGGCTTTTTGAGAATAAATAACCTGCTCACTTGAAAGGAAAATAAGAATTGAATAAGAGTAGGATAATGATAAAAAAGAAAAGAAATATTATGGTTATTACAACTTTTATCAATGATCAATTCTGTTAAAATGAAAGATAAATCAAGAAAAAAATTGCAATATTCACTTGATGGAAAGAATATTAACATATGCTCATAATCTAAACTTTTAATAGTAAACAGAATTGGAACAATTCCAATTGAAGTACTTTCTACTATTGTTAAATATTTAATTGGTTTTGAAATGACCTCATACCATGTTATACACATTTTCCCAATAGTCGAGGGTAATGAGTTGAAACGTGGTAAGCATGGACCAAAGAAAATTATCAAAGTTTGTGTACCCATGATTTGGGTTTTCCCCAACTTGAATACAAAAATAGCCGGGAGGGCAATGCCTGGAACATAAGATATATTCATTGTTAATTATAATATTTCATGACTAACAATTTGCATATTTTTAAGATCTATAAAATTGCATATTTTTCTAAAATATGGATTAACACTAAACTTAAGTTAGCACAATATATAGTTAATTATAACTTTTCAAACTACAGTACTATTGGACTGCCGTAATATTAATAGTCACATATTGATTCTGAAATAATTTTATGACACATTTAATACATGTTACTAAAATATATACTGCAAAATGTAGAAGTGTTTTCTTTATGTGTATTTTAGCAATCTAGAATGCTAGAGTCTTTGTATATATTCCTTGTGAAATATTGTGTTTTTTAACTTACTCTCTTGCCTTGGCCTCCTTTTTCACTATCAGCCTCCATAATTCTATGTTATTAATCTTCTCTCTCCATCCTCTCACCCTCATAATTCTCAAATCCTTCATTAGACAGTCTATCATCCTCAATCTTGGTTTTCCCCTTTTTCTCTGTTCAGTAGAGTCTTGCTTTGAACATTTTTAGATCTATAAATTATTCTCATTATTATATGTTTATATTTTCCTTATCTATTTTAGTCATTGCCTAGGTTTCTACACCTTTTATAATCACAGGTGTTACTAAGATTTTGTGTATTATTTAGATTTTCTGCTTAGCAATTTAGGCTTCATTAATTTCAGGTATGCAGTATATGCTTTATTCCCTGCTTGAATCCTATCCTTGATAATCATAGCCATTCCACCCTCATTATCTATTGTGTTTCACAGGTATCCAAATTTAGAGACACCTTCAAAGATTTTCTGTCCAATTTCTATAGCCTGCAGCTTTCTTTATATTTCTGGAATCATATACTGTATTTACTTTTCCTATTATTCACTACAAACCCAATTTCTTCTGCCTTTCATTCTTTATACACTTCTATTATTTTATTTTTAGATCTAACTGCAATGTCATCTGAAATATGCACATATCTGTTAAAAAATGTACCCCTATTATTATTTTAAAACAGAGCCAATACAAATTAACCTAAATATTTTATTAAATTTTTTGTATATTTTCACTTTAGTTGTTCTATGTGTCATAGTCATATTTATTAATTGAACTATTTTCTGGGGAATATTCAGTTGATTCAAACTCAAGGAGTTTTCTCCTAATTATACTATCAAAGACTTGCTTAAAATATATGAACATCATATGTAAGTCTAGCCCATGTTCATAATGTTTTTCCACCATTTTGTCGAATGTGGAATAACTGATCTGTTGTGCCTATAATAGGTCTAAATCCACACTGATATTCACTGATTAGTGTTACCTGTTACAGGTATAACTCTATTGAATGTGGTGTGTAAAATATTGTCAACAGTGTTTAATAGTCTGCCCCCTTTCTTAAAAATAGGATAGAAAATCGTGGTTTCGATTTCTCGGGCGTTTCCTTCTTCTCCTATATTGAGACAATTCATTTGTGTAATGATTAGTATTTTTTGGCTATTGAATAGTATATTCTATTTATGTAAAAACACACCTTGCACCCGTAGTGTTTCCACAAATAACAGGTTCCGCTGCTAAATTGTACAACCAGTTACTCTCATTTCTGATCCAACTGTGAACAGAAATGTTTTCAATTAAGGCAAAAATATCATATTTTATTTTATAAAACTAAAAGGATATACTGTATTTTGAAGTATGTGAGAACAATCTATTAATATTTACATGACTAAATTGGATTATTTAATAGATAAATTAAGATACATATGTTGTATTAATTAAATCTATTTAACCCCACCCAAAACTTTTCACTGCAGTCAACTCGGAGGACACATTGTAAGGTTTGAATAAATTACGTGTTTTAACAGGAATTCTCTGTTGAAGAAACGTTTTAAAGATACCAATTACTTGCCAGAGGATTATTGATATCTCTAGTATATTCAAATTTTGTGATATAAAATACTGGATTGAATAAAAAAAATTAGAAACAAATTTTTGTCGACTGGTACAGCATTCCCCCCTATTGCAATCGCTGAGACGTTCAATTTAGTCAGGACATTATGCAGAACTCGTGTTCTTGCCAGTTGAATCTTGGCGCTAAGAAACACACACACACTCGCAGGAAACATGAAAATTTGCGTGCAGTGTTGCAGTAAATCACGCAAGTGTTGCATGCGACCGAGCAAGCAAACTGGAGCAGACATACCTAGCTAAAATATAATCTCTCGGTTGTTAAAGCGGGTGTAAGAAAGCATTGACGTAAAATAATGGCCTCTTGGGCTGTACGTAAGGTTGAACAGGTTTTTATATTTATTTGATTGTCTTTAGCATTTAATTTTTTGAGGTAACCTTCTGATTGATGCAAAGGAAACAGCTAGGTGATTTTCTATCAAATTCAGAAACTGTTCACATTTCTTTATGAGTTTTGTTACACGAGTGAGTTGATTTATTTTCTGCGTTGTGCGTCGTAAAACGTCTTTCCACGATGAAGCTGCATCTTTAGCTGAAACTGGAAATTGATAGTGAGCGTCCGATTGCTGACCAGACTTAAAAATATCAGATTGTTAAGAGTGTTTGTGGCGAAGGAAGGGAGATGAGTATAATGTTTATAAAAGTCCCAGAAGTACCCCACCTGACGTGTAGATTGTTCGATAATATGAACTAACTAAGTTCTTACTAAGGCCACTCCTTCTACTCTGTTGAAGAATTTATGAAGCTGAATGTATCATAGGGTAGATATTTATAATTATGAAAGATAATTATGTAAGAACATTATTAGAACACTAATTTTTTAGTATAGGATGTAAAAATATTTATCAATTTTATATATAAGGAACAAATTGTATGTCTTCTGTATAGAACTTAAGAAAATCTTATTATAAGTTAAAAATTAATGAATAGTTACAGTATATTCTAATATTAATAAAGCAACCTAACTATGTAAAATCTCTGACTCGTTCCACATCCTTGAAGCTTGTGCTTCTCTATAGGAGGATCTATGGAATATGATTTTATACTTATACAAACCTTATTTGACAGCCATCAATAGAGACACTCATCGTTAGGTGGTTCAATACTTTCATTTTTAAGATCTCAGTAGAACTAATATCAAAGTGGAACTAGGTTCTACTTTGGTGGGAATCTTCTTCTTCATTTACAATAATAAATAATTGGATGACACAGTTTAAATGAAGTGACCACAGCAGAAATGGCGACGAAAATCCATAAAATTTATTCCGTTGACCGAAAGTGCAACATAGACATTTCAAAAATGGGTTGTTGTATATCACATACTGATTGAAAATTTGGAATGAGGAAGCTCAAAATGGTTCCTGCGATTGATTATAACGGTTGAGGGTTTGGAGATTTTTCACAAAGAAATGGTCCATAACTTTCCACTTGAGACTAAGAACAGTCAAAAGTGAAAAGGGATAATCGAAGACTGCTTCATTCATGACGATAGTTTTTTTTGGGAAGCGTGAGGAAAATTATGTTAATAATGATCAGTTTAGAGTGAGTAGAATGGTTTGAAATTAAATTTCTGGAATAAAATTGACTGAAAAGCCAATGGCTAACGAAGACGTGTGACGAGCTAGCGACGGGAAACGGATCCTCAAGGAGTCACTCTTGTTGCCGGTTTCGAAGTGTTCAGACGTGTGTCTACGAGCTCTTTGATAAACAGTTCTTCATTTTGGACTTTTTTAATTTTCTGTTTGATTTTGCATGGCTGAAACTGAGACACGGCGCCGAATATTACTACGCCCTTTGACATCTGCTCATCTGAATGCGATGTCTTTTTCAACCAGGGAAAATCTTTTGCTTGGGATATTGTTGATTTTCTACAATCCTCGGAGTCGAACCAGAGCCCTAAAGAGACGAGGACAAACAGAGCTTACCGTAGACCACTTGCACGAGGATCTGCTGGTGCATCTTGAGCTCCGGGCTGGTGACTTTTCATAACGCAATCTACACCCATTCTCGTTGGGTATCTTGGAAGAAAAACTGATAGAGGATTCGAAACACTAATTTGTTTCAAACAAATGGCGAGTTTCATGAATACGCGACTAGAAATGAGAGGTTCAGCTCTAAGGTCGGACAAGCATCGCCTTGCTCTACACCAGAAAAGTATTCACAATACCGGGATAACTTTATACAACAGCCAGAGGTTAAAAATAGTACCTACAAAAGCTTCGTGAAGCAGAGTAAAACTATTCTTTTAAATGGCGCTGCTGTTGTACTCGGTGGTACAGGATTTTCTTAATCGTCCTTCTAGTATTTAAATCAAGGTTCCTGCATAAAAGTGTTGAATGAGCTGCCTTATAAAATAGCACATCACATATCTTAAAATTTCTATCCAGTTTTTTCTGCTCTTTTGTTTGTTTGTTTCATGTATATAGCTGCTGGAGCAAGGACAGTTTCCTGGTCCAAGTAGTTAAAACTCCATTGCGTGTTCCTCAGTGTGTGCTTGTTTGTGTTTCCCAGTGTGTGTCCGTGTTGTGTTTATATTGACTTTTGTCTATATACACTTTCTTTTACTAATTTATTTTAACTTTATTTGTCTTTAATTATGTACTTTATTTTGTTCATTTTTAATGTATGACGTATCCTATTTCCTCAATCGAGGATTAATGGAAACAACAATAAATCTAAATCTCGTTTTATCTAATACTTTATGAAGTTTATTTTAAATGTGCTTGGGCTCAAGCAATTCTAGCGTGGACATTAAATTTTCACTCTGATATTCTGCACCCAATTAAATCCCTGGAAATTTTGTTTATAAAAGCTTAGTTTCCCATAATCTCATTGCGCAACACCAGGATTAAAGAGATTGTTTTAATTAGTGGAAAACTTTTTTCTGAACATAACCATGAAGTGTATATTTAATTTTCTGTTACTAAATTTATTGTTCAATATTGTTATTTGATTGTTTTAAAATTTATCATTATACTATCCTGAGGATTTGTGTTTGAATCTGCAATTTTTGGAGGAAATCCTCTTCAAGAAAATAAATTTAGGTCAAATCTGAAAAAAAAACGTGTGAAGTGAAGTGGATATTTTTTTAATATAAATGTGTTTCCGAATATAAAAAACTAAAGTGAAGTGAAGTGTTTCTCTTTTCTCTTTCAGGGCATCCACAGAACATGTTTATCTTTCTTTAGTTTATAATTATGTATATTTAATTATGTATCTGCCACCGGGGCTTGCGCCCAATTGTAGATTATTAGCAAATACAATTCATTACAAGAGACAGAATAGACTGAATGTGTGTGCGTGCGTGATGAGAGAGAAATGGGAATATTGGTCCTTCGTCCATCAACAGAACTAATGCTATATAAAGCCTTACTCGTGGAACTCGGGGCCGGTGACGTTGGTTATGTTGACTTTGAGCACACACTTGTTCCGCAGCTCTCCCATGTAGACTTGCAGAGCGAACAAGGCGAACACCATAAGGCAGAAGATGGTCAATGTCATGACCTCCGCCAATTGTCTGAAGGAATGCAGCAAAGCGTTTATGATAGTCTTCAGACCTGCGTGCAGACAAAAGACGTTGTTTATTTACATATTTATTGACATCAAAATATTTTAAATTAGCATCATCACATATATATCTATAGGTATTTGTATATTTGATTAAATACTCATACACTTTAGAACACCTTTTTATTGAATAAACAATATTTCGCGATTTTGGGCCAGCCAACGTTTTAAGAATAGAGAACCGTCAATATTAGCTGGACGCTTAACTTGTAATGTATACCGAGACAGTAGAATTTTATAATAATTTATTCAAAGATAAAGGAACAATCAAGGGAAAATAAATGATATATTAGGCAGAGAAGCTAGATGCCAGAGAGAAATTGTTGAAATTATCCTTGATATTTGGCAAAAACGATGGGATGTCTGCAGAAGAGTCCATGGCCTTCTACCAGATGTTAGAGAACGACTAGCCATGTGTCACCTCCAACCAATAAAAGGGTTGATGCACTTCCTCTCAGGCCATGGACCATATGGGCGGCTGTACCTTAGTAGGATAAAAAAGAAACAAGGACACCCTGTGCAAGTGCGAAGAGCCAGCCCCTGGATATGACATAAATCAAGATCACTAAAGGACATGGATCTAAAAGTTGTAATCAGGGATCCGTATTTAATAACAGTGCTCGAAAATATAACAAACCAGAGATATCCCGGATTGAGCTAGGAAGATATAATTGCAAACAATCTCTGTAGAATCTCACACAACCTTAGATGGAAGCTCCATGGTCATAAAGGGGAAAAAAAATCGATTTTCTCTGAAAAGCAAGCGGGTAGAGAGGAAGACATTGGTTGTAACTGCTTCAAACAACAATTCGACACTTCTTTGGGTCCCTCAAAGATGTTGTGACTGACAGTGACGTCACCACTCACTCTCCTGGACCAGTAATCCCAGGAACCGGAGAGAGAGTAAAACAGATATGAACAGACAAGGATATATACACTCCCGACATTTTCGTATCAATTTGGCGGCGGTAGAAATGAAAAAAAAATACACTTGACGAAGCCAGCTTAAACAAACCCTCATATCCTGGACGCCGGAAAATGAGGGAAACCGGAATTCCGGAGCTGGAAGTACAACCTGTGCTAGAGAAGTGGAGATGCAGGAAGAAGGGTGGAGGAGGAAGCGAAAACATTGAAAGACTGTCTCCTCCTGCCTCCAAAAGGAAGCCCAGGAGACAAGAATAGAGCAATGGCTGACCTCCACGCATCTTTACTGGTAGAACTTATGCAGGGAGAGCGTCTTCTGCTCTACAGACCCCCTGCAAAAAATATACTTCCATATTTGATGTATATATATATAAAAGTATTATAAAAAAGTGTTAAAAAATCTCAGTCTGTAATGTAATGTAAAAGAAGATGGAAGCAGCTATGACTTAACATAGTTTTCCTCTCCCGGCCGCTCTTTCTTCCCTTCCATATTCCGCCAGTAGCTGTGATCTCACAGCACTTTCCCTTCAATCCTCCCACTCCCATTCACCCTATACCCTTCTGTCTTTAGTTTTAGTTGATTAGTTTTATTATTGTTAAAAAAATAAATATTTATAAAATAAAATAGAATAAATCTGTAACACAAACATTGTAAGAAATGAAAATAAGGCCTGTTATAGATACTCAAGAAAACAGGCTATTAGTGTAATAAATATTCAAAGATAAATTTTTAATTGCATTATGTTCTTGGTCGAATCAATCGGCAAGGGGGAAAGAGGATAACCAGAATTTTTTTTTAGAGATGGTTAGCGAAACCACTTGTAAACTAATGTTCTGAGGAGATAATGAGTTCATTTTTAAGGCGGTAAAAGACTTTTTTTATGTGTTGAGAAAATAACCAGAATACCCAGACGAATATTCTTTCGTTGTTCTTTAGCTGAGCTAAAATGTCTGTTATTGTGAGTGGTAACCATGGAAGCGAATGAGATGTTTTCATGGTTTCCGACGTACCCGGCATGATGGAGACCGTTTTGAGGGCTCGAAGCACGCGGAAGGTTCGCAGACCGGCGAGGTTCCCCACTTCCATGCCGATGGTCACGTAGCCCGAGGTTATGACGATGAAGTCGAGCCAGTTCCACGGGTTCCTCAGGTACGTGTACTTGTTTAGGATGAAACCCTTCGCGATCGACTTGATTATCATCTCCGCCGTGTAGATTGCTAGAAATATATATCTGTAAAAAGGGGAAAGAAATATCAGTTACAAACAACAATTCTTATCTACTGACATTTGCAACGGAAATACAGAAGGAATGAATATCATAGAAATATTAATTAAAAGTAAACTTTTATCAGCTACATAACCTCGAATTTCCATAATATCAATAAATCATTATTTAACCTCACATTTTCTCGGGACGATTTCGTTCTGCATGTAAATCATCAATAGCTCCTCCATTCCTCTAGTTTAAAACGGTTCGATTAATTTACGACCCTTCATTTCAATGTGTTTTCCCCCCCATAGAATCTAAATTATCAAGACAGTATAATGAATACCCTATAATATGTTAAAGTTGTCACAATATTAGGGCTACTTTTAAAACTTCTTTCAATACTGGTGGCCTCAGCCATGAAATGCACAAAGTTTCCTGGGATTATAAACTCGAAGGGCAGTGATTTACGTCGCCGGGGAAAGTTTAATGAAACCCGTGCAGCGAAAAAAGGTCTCAGAAACAATAACGGATACAAGTTTCGCTTTGAACGATCTCATTCAAACTATTTGCGTATGGCGTGTGAAATTTTAATATGGGCCATTGTGACAAAATGAATAACACAAAGTATGACTGAAAAATACGGCTCTATTGAGAATATGGTTACTTGATTTTAATAGCTGTTCCGTTTCTGTCCTCAACATTTTGTCATTTCCAACAGCTATAAAATTAAAATATTGTAATATATATTGTATTATGTAATATGTTATTAGTTGTATGCTAAAATGATTCGCAATTTGTAAGCAAAGGATGAAAATTGTTTGAAAATGTTGAGTAGATCATATCATTTTTGTATAACATCAGGCTAATTAATTTACAGTGATGCTCTTGTAATAGCGTCATTTCACTGGCTTTGTATAGTCCTATACAGTGTTTATCTCCTCGTATCGCAGCATTTACTACACGCATCATCGCTAATTATTCATAAGGATCTACACAGGTCTTCATGACAAATTGAGACGTCGTGTAACAAACAGATAAAATTGATAATTTTACTCCAAACTTTGGAATCTTTTGAGTTACGACTTATTTCTCAAATATAAATTAAACTTTATAACTATTTAAGAGTCCAGAATAATGTTTGTAAAATTTGACCTGACGGATTATAAAAATCATAAAATATTCGCAATTTTTATGTCATTAAAATATATGTAATAATCAATTAATTAGTCTTTAAACAACCCGATTTATTTTTCAGTCCAATTCACATATCCTCCTCCTCCTCCTCAGTAGCTTTCGACTATATTGTCATTTTCAACTAAAAACAGATACATATTAGTTTAAATTTACATTAAATAAATAACATAAGATTCTTATTTTTACTGTTTATTTAATGTAAATTTAAACTAATATGTATCTGTTTTTAGTTGAAAATGACAATATAGTCGAAAGCTACTGAGGAGGAGGAGGAGGATATGTGAATTGGACTGAAAAATAAATCGGGTTGTTTAAAGACTAATTAATTGATTGATATGAACCAGTCCTTTTAAATTAATTTAATTGACTACAGAAGTATATGGTAATAATTTTATTTTATACCAAGGCTTACATTCGATTTGAGACTGTACTTTGGAAATGACAATTACTGGATGTCAATGTCGAATCAAGCCTAATAACAGCGAATACAGACGCGGTTAAATTCTAAAATGTAAATTGATTTAAATATATGGTTGTATTCCTTCTTATAAAGGAGAAGGTATAAGGACAGACACAGGAAAGTACTGGTTAAAGGAACATAAAAATGTAAGGTAAATGTGGTAAATCTAGTGTAGGTGCAATTGATCAGTCTATGCGAACTCATATTTTTAAATCAGCAGTCGCAGAATATTAATAATCACAAATAACCACGGAAATCAACAATATTTTTGAGGGAAAATTTTTTCTGTCTCTAGCCGGTTGCTGAGGTCCAAAAAAAAATTTAAACGGCATACAGAAGGAAAATAGAGGGACTTATGCCTCGTGCGATAATAAGATAACACAAAGACTTGTAATTTTTATGCCAGGTAAATTTTTATGCCCGCGATTTCATACGCGCGGAAATAATTTTTTATTTTCTCGTCCTCGAATATAGAAATAAAATTACACTATAATTTTAGTTAAAATTCCTGATTCAATCCCTGAAATTTTCATTGAAAATCCGTTAAGGTGTTTCAGAACAATAGATCAATATTATATTTTGGAGACTTCAACGCGCGAAAGCAAGAAACCTTCCCGTAGAATTAATATTTATATTATATTAATATCAGTATCGAAATAAAATATGCACGATTATTTAAGTTAAATTTCCTGTTTTTAACCCTCAAATTTTTATTGAACTCCGTTGAGCCGTTTCTGATTCTATTCGAGACAAACATATGAACAGTCAGACAGAAAGACAGGCACTTATTGGTATAGATTACGAATGTTAATTCAATTTTATGAAGGATATTGAGGACTTATTTATCTTCATTTATAACATATTCATTGAAATGATATAGAGCGTCGTGAAGGGGGCTGAGCAATAATTTTTCTTTTGGTTTATAATTTCTGACACAGCAGAGAAAAATATTGTAACTTCTGTGCAGGTATACATACGTTCGGATCTGTTGCTGACTCATTTTCTTCTGAAGCAAGAAGCCTTTTAAAAATTTTATCTTTATCTCTCTCTTGTTGGAAAATCGTTCTCCTCTGTAATGTTTCTATCTGCCAAGCAAGGGTCTAATATCTTACCAAGATTTATGACTGTTATGCTTTTAACAAGAGTTACGAATCTAGTTTCCTGTCGTTCCGTTTTTTTTTGTGTTACAGTTGACTGCTAAACTTTATCTCGTTCGTGCCAAATTTCGCCCTTCTCTTGTCTGCACTCCTTTTCCTTGAGAGCTTTTCTTGGGTGTACGATCTTTAAGGGCCTCGGCAGGCAGAGATCTGTGGCGTGCGACTGATGTCTTGACCCTAGAGGATATTTATAAATGACGTGAAGGAATGGAGTATTTTCTCATGAAATTCAGTTCCCGTGATGCCAGATCACTGACGCAGTCAACCGTAAACTACGTCACCGCGCTTTCTTTCTCTCATGCCATTAAGATGGTGCTTTGGATAGATAATGTTTATTTTGGCGACGTTATTTTCTTGTTGAACAAATGTTTTTTTTAGTATCACTTCTGCGAAAGGCTGAGATATATAACTGAAATTTTATGATTTACTTCGACCTCCTTCAGAGAAATTAAACTGTTATATTCAGTAGAATAGGTACATTAACGTACCTTGCGCATGGCTTGCAGAAATTTATATTTGACAAGCATTAGACAATTAGTATTCGTCTCAAAGTATACTAAGAAATATACAGTCAAATATTTAAGTTATTAACAAAAGTTTTTATCAATAAATAAAAAGACGGCCAATAAGCCATTATAGAAATTTATCACTATTATTCAAAAGCGACGTTTCGTCTCCTTTTTTGAGACTTCCTCAGGCGTATTACAAATATAATATTACAAGAAATTAAATATGGGTTCTATGTTAGAAGTTTTAATTTATATATATGAAAAGCGTGGTTCAAAACTTACAAATTTAGCAATTCATCAGATTTTCTCCCTTGACTCCCCTGGCTAAATTGCTAAATTTGTAAGTTTTGAACCCTGTTTATATATATATATATATATATATAAATTAAAAAATTGTTTACGATCCTATTATGTACTGAAATCTTTATGAATTAAATAATTTTGTTCGTGTTGAAGAATGGGGACGTAAACTGGTTCCTCATATTTTCATTTACTACAATGAAGAAAAAAAGGAGGAAATGATTGTTCCTATTTTTTTTATTGAAGAAACTTTTATGTATAAAAATAATCTTCTTCGGTGTAGAAGAATGAGGAAGAACTGTTCATTATATTTTCATTTACTACAATGAAGAAAAAAGGAGGAAATGATTGTTCCTATTTTTTATTGAAGAAACTTTTAAGTATAAAAATAATTTTCTTCGGTATAGAAGAATGGGGAAGAACTGTTCATTATGTTGTATACATTTTGGGCAAAGGAATCCGATAGTTTATTTTCACAAATAATTCCACCCTTTATATCTACATAACAACTTGATCACGTCTCGCGTAATTAATTGGATTAATAGTTATGTTGTCTCTGTCCTCTGCAAAATATTGAAATATATGAAGTGATTTATTTAACTTAAACGTTGCTAGTAAAATGTAGTGACTTACTCAGCTTCCTCGATGGTCTCTGTCATGGCTAGGAAGACACAGTTGAGCAAGATGGTGAACATCACCACGTAGTCGAAGTACTGGTTCGTGGAAAGGAAAATACAGGTTCGTCTGAAGTTGTTCCAGGGGGAAAATATGAAAAAAGAACTGGTAGCGGTGAACCTATGTATGTAGTTCTTGCGGAAGCGCTTCGATACCACGCAGAAGGTCTGCAAAAGAATAAAAAACAAAAATAAATTACAGAAAATTCGCAATAAGACTACAAGTAATAACAGGTAAAAGAGACTTTGATGTCATTAATATTTGGAATTAAATGTTTTGAGTTTCTCCATATCTAAAAATAAGATATAAGTACCACAAGAATGATTAAATAAATGAGCTGTTACCAAAGCAAATATAACATACAAAGTCACCAAATTGTATTAAATGAGTCTCTTTTATTGATAAATACTTTCAACGACGATCTATGGATGCGAAAGGAGATTTACTATCCCGTTATACAAGAGAAAAGATTCGTAGGACTGACTGCTTTACAGATATTTGAGACACGACTTATAATTTGCGATACGAATTATGATATGCTATACGAATTACGATTTGCGATACGATTTAAAATGTGTGTACGGTTTCCGATGTGCGATACGATATCCGATATGCAATAAGATTTATTATTTGCTATACGATCTATGATTTGCAATACGATTTATATGTGACTCAATTTATGATTTGCGCTACGATATGCGATACGATAGACGATGTGCTATACGATTTATGATTTGCGTTATGATTTGCGATACGACATACAATGTCTACAGTCTACGATGTACAATATAGTATGCGTTATGCAAAACGATTTATTATTTGCTATACGATTTATGATTTGCGATACGATTATTAATATGTGATACGATTAATGATTTGGGGTACGATTTACGAATAGCGTTACGATTTGCGATACGAATTATGATATGCTATACGAATTACGATTTGCGATAAGATTTAAAATTAGCAAAACGGTTTACGTTGTGGAATACGATATATACGATGTGCGTACGTTCTACTATGCAAGATTCGATATACGATATGCAAAACGATTTATTATTTGCGATACGACATGCGACACGATATACGATCTGCCATAAGATTTATGATTTGCGATAAGATTTATGATTTTCGATGCGATTTATGATCTACAATACGAATTACGATTTAAGATGTGCGATAGATATACGATATGCGTACGGTCTACGATGAACGATACTGTATTGGTTATGCAAAACGATTTATTATTTGCTATACGATTTATGATTTGCGATACAATTTATGGTTTGCGATATGATTAATGATATGCGATACGATTAATGATATGCGATACGATTAATGATATGCGATACGATTAATGATATGCGATACGATTAATGATTTGGAATACGATTTACGATTAGCGTTATGATTTGCGATACGATGTTCGTACTATCTACGTTGGACGATACGATATCGAATATGCAATAATTTTTTTTTGCTATTTCGTTTAAGATTTGACAAGTTTTTTTTTGCGTTACGATTTATTATTTGCGATACGATTTAAATATGTGTTGCGAAATACGAATTACGATTTGCGATACGATTCATCATTTGCTATACGATTTACTATATGCGACGCGATTTACGAATTGTGATACGATTTACAATATGGGTTACGAATTACGATATGCGATACTGATTACGATTTTTGATACATTTTATTAGTTCCTATACGATTTACTATATGTGATACTATTTAGGATTTGCGATACGATTTACGATATGATCTACGATGTGCAATACGAACTATGATGTGTGATACGTTATATCGGATAGCGTATCGCTCATCGTATAGCAAATAATAAATCGTATTTAAAATAAAAAATCGTATCGCAAATCATAAAGCGTAAAGCATATAATAAATTGTACTGCACATCGGATATATCGTATTTGGGATATGGTTTTGCATATCGTATAGCGATACGCACCTTATAGTTCGAGTCTCACAACGTAGATCGTATCGCACATCGTATATCGTATCGCATATTGTAAAACGTTTCGCAAATTGTAATTCGTATTTCATATCATATTTTGTATCGTATATTTAAATCGTATCGCAAATCGTATATCATATCTTCTAACGCATATCGTTAACCGAAACCTGCATTCGATAATCGAATCGCAAATCGTTAGTCATATCGAAAATCGTTAGTCGTATCGCAAATCGTTAGTCGTATCGCAAATCGTATAGCTATCGCACAAAATAGTTTAATGTTATGCGTTGCGATATACGTTGTGCGTTCCAACTACGTTGTACGAATTGATATCCGATAAGCAATAAGATTTATTATATGCTATTGGATTTATGATTTTCGATACGATTTATGAATTACGAAACGATTTTTGATTTGCGATACGATTCATGATTTGCGATTTAAAGAAGAAATAATTTTAAGAATTAAATAAGTATGTAATTAATTACAAGGAATCTTAAAATAAAAAATAAAGAAAAAGTAGATAGTTTAAAGTCATTACGCTCACAAGAAAGCACAAACACTCACTGAGAAACACAAAAACACGCAATGGTGTTGTCACTACTTGCGCGACCAGGAAATTGGCCTTCCTTAGGAGCTCCAGAAAATAGACGAAACAAACTAAAGAGCTAAAAGAACTGTACAGAAATTCAAATATTAGGGGGACGATTTAGAAAATCCTGTACAGCCATTTTATATAACAGTTTTACTCTGCTTCACGAAATTTTTGCAGTTATTGTTTCTAACCTCTGGAGGAAGGCTGTTGTATAAAATTATCCCGGTAATGAGACTAATTAGAGAAAGGCGATTCTTGTCCACTTGACCTTAGAGCTGAACGATTTCTGGTCGCGTATTCTAGAATTTTCGCACTTGAAATTATTCTAACGGTGCGCTTTTGCAACTTAAATATTTCATTGTTCCTGGAGCCGTTTCCCCCAATTAAGAGATTCGATACCGCTTTTACGTACTTGATGTCAACTTGGTGCATTAGTGTTCTCTGAGAGAAGAATAACAAGCCGAACTTAGTTTCCTAGCAAGCAGATCTATATGGTCATTCCTCTTTAATTTATCATCAATCCGAATTTGTCTACGGGTCTATTACTAGCGCCAGCAACAAACTGAACTAACTTAGTCTTATCTAAACATTTAGACCGTCCAGAGTGCTGTCTACTTCATTCACCAGATTATCGAAGGTTTTTATCTGAAGAAGTAACTGTGTTTGTGTCATCTGCGTAGAGAATAGATTTTAGAGGATGGTACGAATGTATGATGTAATTAAATTAATTTTTTTTCGGAAGAAATAAAGACGTTACGAAAGTAGGGGATGCAACGTTTTATTTTGAATGAAAAGTTTTATTTTTCTGTCACTTGGTCATTTCTTTAAAAAGATAGGAAAGTACTCGTCGTAAATATTTTACAGCGATGAAGACTGTTCCACTTTCGAATAAATACATACTTATAATTGTCGTGTGTAATAAGGTAATAATTAATGAGTTTTATTTCAAGCCCGCTGATTTCCCTTATACTGGACCTGTATGGGTGCAGGAAGTGATATAATATCCCGTGACACACGGGGACAAAGTTTTTTTCCCCCAATGAACATTAGAATAAAAAAAAGTACCTGCTTGCTACCATCGTTATTGGCGGAGGGAGAACCAAATTCTCTTCCGGTTGTCAGTATTATTCGACTTTCAGAGAAGAGAGTTGGCCGATAAATTGTGCCAGTTTAATTTCTGGAACGTCGAAACTACCTTTTGATAAACGGCAGTTTCCAAATGGCGGGCAATTTCACGCAGAACAATTTTCGCAACACAAAGTTGTTGACTTACGAACCCATTCCTAAACTTTTTTTTTTGTGACCGGTATGGAAATTCATTCACGACAAGAATTCCTATTTGTTTTAATTTCAATTTGCGGCTTTACTTTATCTGGGTTATTCAACATGACTACGCTTCCTCAGCAAAACACATCACAACATGCACGCAACGAAGTGTTTAAGAATTGCTGTAGTAAGCATTAAGAGGATAATATTTTGGAAGTGTAATAATTTTAATAAGGGTCCGTTGTGGAAGTCAACTGTGAAACTTTGGACCCAATCGTAGTACTAGAAATGGTCGCATAATTATGCTTCCATTATTAGAACAATATCAAAAATTTTAAACATTATATGAATATGATTTAATTTTTTTTGCATTATTAACCTTTATTAAAGATCAGATATTACTTTACGAATAATTATATAAAAATATTTGATAATATACTATAAATACATTTTTTGTTATAAGATATAATTTTTTTGGTATGCTAGTAGAATACTGCAAGGAGAAGAAATAAAACCTTACGCTTTGCCGACACGATATTGTAGTATTAGAGGAGTGAGAAGAAGACTTTGAAACCATAATAAATGGCATGAACGTAGTCCTGGAGAAGTCGTTCATTATGAGGATTAATAGAGGGAAAACCAAGGTGATGGAGTGTAGTATGGGAAACAGTGGAATAACAAAGGCTGTTAGATTGGGAAGGGAAAATTTGTAAGGAAATTAAGGAATTCTGCTACATGGGAAGCGTAATAACTAGGGAGGGATGGTAGAAGTATAGTAGACATAAAGAGTAGGATAGCACAGGCAAGGAAGGGCTTTCGCGAAAAAGAGGAATTTACTTACGTGTAATATAAGTGTGAATATTTGGAAATCGTTGCTAAAACTGATTAACACATATGTGTTTTCTTATAATCACAGTATATTTATTTCATATTGGGAACAGAGATGGCGTAGAGGCAGAAATATATTTGTAATAATTGAAATAAGAATTGTTAGATAAATTTGTTATATGAAATATTATAAACTTGGTTCTTTACACCACTTTTGTTATTTAAGTTGGAAGAATAGTTGTTTTTTTTTCCTATAAGAAAACTTTTCAGCACAAAAAATGTTATAAAAATTTCTGATTTTATATGTAAAATTATCGTTTCTTTAAATCACTTGTGATGAAAAGCATGTTTTTTTCATTCGAATGTTGAAGTGGTTTTTTTATTCATGAAGAAAAATAATAGTGTTATGTAAAATAATTAAAGTATATAACAAGTAGAAGACAGAATATCAATGAGCTTTATGTATGAGAAATTTGTAATAGCCTACCGAAGAAAATACGAAAATATACAGAAACTTCGTAGAATAAAATATTTTTTTTAAAAAAAATATGTTACTAATGAGCGTTTAATTCATCTCATTATAAGATTAAATTAAGGTTGTTAATGAAATCACAGTTAAATATTAAAAACTCAAAAATATATTTTTAAAGTGTTCAGCTGGTCCATAATAACGAAGAATAAATAAAAAAATAAGAAAGAACGTTTTGGAAAATATTGACAATGTAATAACAAGAATTATCAATTTTTTCATTTGCTGAAGTATGATAAAAGTGTATTTAAAGAAGTCATATTAAGTTTTTCGTTGAGAATTTCTGCACTTAATGTCGCTGGAGATGTTTATTAAAATAATTTTTATAACTATCGTGATTGTAACTACATTAGTTTAAAAGTTTGTGATTATACTGTGCAAATAGAATAGTTTATAATTGTTAGTGTGGTAAGTATTGTAACATAATTAATACTATAAATATGGAGTACAGAGCCAAACAAACCAAAATGATTAAATATTTTGAAGGGAAAGTTATTCATTCAAAACTTTTAACGAATATAAATATTCAAAAAAACTATATATTTATTTATGTCAATTGAAAATGTTTTAATTACGTCACATAATGTATATGCAAAACACCAAATTATTTATTATTTTTATTTTATTTTTATGTGAAGACAATGAAGGTTTTAAGTTTTTAAGAATTTCCATTAGTTTCATTGTGTAATAGATTGATCTTAACTAAGCGAAACTAAATTTGTTGTAGAACGGCAAAGAGTTTATGCTCAACGTTTGTGTTCAAAGTAATTAACGCTAATAATGGCCGCGCTGATTCAGTCCCTATTTATATTCTCTGTCACACAGAAATTCAGTTGAAAGGTCTATCACTGGGGAAAAGCAAAACACTGCATGGTAATTACCACGCCTTTGTTAAATATTTGGCTTCTAGCTTTCCTTCTCGCTTACAGAACGTTCAATCGTTTCGCTGATAAACAGATATTCAAGCTTGCTTTCTACCTTGTAAACCGATCATTTGACGTTTGGAGGAACAAACAACGAGCAAACTGTGAGTGATAAAAGTGCCACATGAGCTCAAAATTTTTTGATAAATTTAATAATATATATTATATCATATGCCCTACCTCAGATCAAGGAATGTGAACTACATGAGGACTCATTAAGTACCTTATTCAGCTCAAGAAGTCTATTGCTTCATCATCAATGACGCTATCAAAATGAGTGACCCCGAAAATGTTTCATTCAAACGGTAATAACTGCAGTTTTAGAATGTTTTTAAAAATGACACTCCTGCACCAAGGGGTGTTGTTTACCCAAATAGTGTTTTTCTCCGAGTCGTAAGTAGAATATATATATATATATATATTGTAACATGAAAAGTTACACTTAACAATGCAGGCCAGCTTGCGAGTTGCAATTGTTGAGGAACTGACGCAACTTGGGCCAACAATGTAGTCTGGTGAGACTTTAGAGAGTCGTCATGGGGTAGTGGAAGGAGTAGGTTGTGTCGGCGGGACGACGAGAGAATGACCACGCCCTGCAGATATAATTTTTTATGAAAAATACCTGGCGCCAAAAAAGAATTAGAAATCCTCGAATACGGAGGAACGACGTATCTGCTACAATATATATAAATATATATATTATATATATGTATATATGGAGAGAGAGATCATAGAAATACGTTCATAAAATATCAGAAATTAATAAACCTGAGACTTTCTGGGTGTAGTAGCAAAAGTAAAGTTTTATGAGGACTCCATGGGGGTATAACAGGTATAACAGTAATAAGGTGCGACGTTTCGGCGGCCATCTTCAGTGTCATTTTTCAGGTAAAGTGGGAGATGATGGCGGTGATGGGTCACGAAACTTTTCGGTTTAATTACTGTCGTACCCTTATGGATATCCTATAATTTTATCTTCAAGATCATCCTTTAACCATTCGTAATGAAATTTTCCGTCTTATCTTTGTGTCATAAATTTGGCATTATTGTGTTTCTTCTTCAGTGCAAAACGTTCCACGGGAATAAAATGTTTCACTTTTGAAACAATGAAGACTTAAAAATGGTACTTCGTCGTAAGCGATTGACAGGTTTACCAACAGAAGACTAATTTTTCATTCCAATTTTGTTGTGATAGTCCGGTACAATTAATTAACTGGTTATAAAGTGATTTAACTCGAGGGAGACACAGCTTGGAACACTTAACGTTTTCATGTCCTCTGTTCTACCTACAAGACGACTCATAAAGTACCTTAGTTCAAATCGAGAAGTCTATTACTTCAACAATAGCGCTATCAAACTGAGGGACGGTCATTCGACGGTAATAGTTACCGGTTTAGAATGTTTTAAAATTGACACTCCTGTTACACCAACGGGTGTTGTTTACCCAAATAGTGTTTTTCTCCAAGTCGTAAGCAACATGGCTACAAATTTTCGTACAATTTGCTTCACGCTTTTACCTTTATGCAGGGAATTTTGTTTCCATCGCCTTACACCTACTCCTAGGGGGTTCAGTACAATCTAACAGAATATCAGAATTAAACTCAGTGAATTAGTGAACCCCGGATTCAACACCACTCTCGGTTGTTTTCGTATTATGTTCACGAAACGGCTTTTAACCCTTACCCTCCCATACACCAAGAACTTTGCTTCAACTTAAACCAGATTGTGAATGTAAGAATGTAAACTCCGCAACTTACAGAACTCCGGAATAGACACCATTCTCGTCGTTTTTATGTAACGCCCCTCCATAGTGTATTCCCCTCTCTTGCGGAATAAGATTAAAATAATTTCTATAATTACACACAGGGAGAAAGGCTATCAATCTTATTGACCCAAAAAATATTTATTACACGCAAATATGTGCCGATTTGGTATATTATAATACTTCAACCCCTCACTCTAAGGTCATGTCTTATCTTCATAGTGTTTTTTTTTCTGTCCCCTCCACTCAAAAATTTGTTCCTATCTTGTCACTTATTTTTTTCTGTGATTTTGATATTTCCTGTTTTAATTAGGATACTTTCAAAACACACGTTATACAGGGTGAATATAAGTGGAAATGCGTAACAGTGAAAGAAGGACATTTCGTATCATCTGAGAGAAAGGTTTCACGACGAAGTTCAAAGTTTTATTCATTAAATTTGAATAATTTGATTAAAAACAGAATATATTTTGACGAATCATTCTCAATTTTAATTTATAATTCGCTACAATTTTTTGTCTGTAGTTAACTTCAGACTATTGATTACATTTGCCTGTACTGAACAAGTGCCAAAATTGTAGACGAAGCGTCGTGTGAATAAAATAAAAGATTTGTTTTGTCTGTGAATGGGGTCGTTAATTTGATCTATAGTTTGAAAATGCTATTTGTGGCTTCATACAACAAGCACAACGTTATATTTGACGTCGCTGACCTCATCAGGTGCAATAAAAATTAAGAAGTAGACACAAGTCATCCCGACTGAAACATTGAAACGGTTGCAAATAATTCAAGTAGATAAAATTGCACAATATTCACTCCAGATATTGATAGAAAATATTATTCAATTTTGACGTGTACCACTTGAGAAAATTAGCCTAGCATAATACTATTTCTCTATATCCGAAATTACTACCGATGATAATTTTTAAATAACAATGTTTTTCGAGATTAATGTTGGCCCTGTAAACGTCAATCTAGTTTTAACGGACCTTTTAGTTTGACCTGTGTTAACGGAAGAACAATTATTACACTGAATTTTATAAACAAAGTGTCACCATAACCTAGACGGTTTTTATAATCCTTAATATATTGAGATAGCGCATTATGAGATTAATATCTTATAGATATGTTAAATTTATTAAAAAGTTGGTGTAGTTTTGAGTGTAACTGTTTTTGAAATGGATGAACAATGGATGCAGTATGCTTACACTAACTTTTTGAGGAACATTTACGTCTGCATCCTATTTACTTGATATATATATGCAATGGTCCAGATACGTTTCTAGCGGACATGTGGAGGCGGCAAGGCTTTCCAGTGTGCCTAATTGCAGCTCCCAGTGTAAAATTAAACGCTATGAGTTGTGTGTGTGTGGACATATGTGAGCTCTTTGTCTTGAAAGTGTCATCTGTTACGGACAGAACCTTTGGCTTTGTATGAGTTAAAGGGGAACCCACTTTTGTAAAATTAATTTGCTGTTAAACATCGTGTGTGAACTTTGAACTGTTGATAAAATTTATGAGGACACCATTTCTCGCTGCAGGCCGTTATTCATAGATCCTAGGTCATTGTTCAGAGATAACAAAGCAGCGCCGGAAACTTGCGGCAAATAGAGAAGCATCAAACCGAATCCTTTGTGGCAAAAAATATTATT
Organism: Eucriotettix oculatus; assembly: GCA_034510155.1. Taxonomy (NCBI): domain Eukaryota; kingdom Metazoa; phylum Arthropoda; class Insecta; order Orthoptera; family Tetrigidae; genus Eucriotettix; species Eucriotettix oculatus. Next base: position 68,992,558 of record CM067381.1, on the reverse strand, counting down.
ATAAGTTCCTTTGTGAGAATTTTCTGTATCCTGACGTTTTACCAGTGACAACATATTTGTTTTCTTCTATTTCGTTTAATCTTTATTCAAAATATTAATTCAACAACAATTTTTCTTCCTCCCGTCCAATGCTTGCGTTCCATTCTGTCTGATTTTTTTTACAGCTATCTGCACTCACTATTAGTGGGTTTATTAGTGTTATAAACACCTTTCTCTTGAAGCCATACCGTCCCGCAAAACACGTTCCAGTGTTTCACACTTTTTGAGAAAACGGGTTTATCATTATAACTCATTAAAATTCCACCACTTCTTTAAAAAAAATCTTCTTGCATTGCCCCTCGTGTTTTTTTCAATATTAGTTCACTTATGTTCCCGTTGTCTAAGCACTTCATCTTTTTTTAACTATTTATAAATAAAATACAAACAATGGCAAAAGTCAGAAATGGAATAATTTTAATTTCATTTGAAAACGTTTCGCCCGAACTTTCGGGACATTCTCAGTTCTTAAATTAAAATACAGAAAAAATTTTCATTTTTCGCTGTAACGTCAGGGGCCGAAATGCTATTAGTGTTTTATTCATAATAATAAGTCAAATTAATTTAATTACTTCATTTATACGTTTTATTCTCGCTATAAAATGAATAAATGATGCAGATTTTCTGGGGTTTTCCCCGCATCTCTTTTAGATGAGTAGACCCTAGACAACCCTTGCCTACCTTCCTTTCCATATCTCCCATTTTCAGATTCCCTTGAAATGCTATTAAAGTACAGATTCCAGTTTCTGAATGATCCTCTTGCGGAAATTTACCCCCAAAAAAATAAATTAAAAACATAAACTCTACGTATGAAAGTTACTTAATGAATATTTTATAATTACATAAAAATGGTGGTCAATTAATTAGACATTACAAAATGCAAAGTATTACATGCATTCGTTGTAGTATAAGTTACGTGCGCCAAAACACCCCAGTAAAAAATTTTTCCCTGTACATTTCACGGTCAATTGCAAAAAGAAAGACCTTACTAAATATCGTTTGGTAAATCATTAATTAATATACATGAACAACAATGTGGCAGTCACCGATCCCTGTGGGACCATGATGAAACATCCCAGTTCCCAAGGTTTTTTTCCCTCCCTACTTTAATTAATTTTCTGTTGCTTATTTATTAAACATCCCTGCACCCAGAAAACTACTCTTTTGTCAACATTCGTCACATCCAACGTGTGAAGCAATATGTTGTGATATGTTTTGTATCAAACCGTTTAATTTTACCGACGGTAAGTGGTATATATATAATGTAGCGGATTCCGCGTTCCTCCGTATTCGAGGATTTCTTATTCCTTTTAGGGCGCCAGGTATTTTTCACAAAAAATACCAAAAATTGATTTTAAAAGTTTTAATCTCAATCAGAGCATGAAAAATAATTATATCTGCAGGGCGTGGTCATTCTCTCGTCGTCCCGCCGACACAACCTGCTCCTTCCACTACCCCATGACGACTCACTAAAGTCTCGCCAGACTACATTGTTGGCCCGAGTTGCGACAGTTCCTCAACAATTGCAACTCGCAAGCTGGCCTGCATTGTTAAGTGTAACTTTTCATGTTACAATATATATTATGGAAAGTAAAAGGAATAAATAAGATAATTCGCTCCTTTTTATATCAGCTGAAGTTTTCTGATTTAATGACTACATTGGATGTAGCGGAAGTGGAAGGTGGGATGTGACACAGTCAATCAAACTGCGTCCTGCTATATTCAGACGAAACTAGCTTGTGGAATGGTAAAAAAGGTTGAGATAATGAAAATATGAGTATAGAAATTGACCCTTCTCATAATGCCACAGACCTCCAAACGTAAGTTATATTACTTTTAATTCTTGTATTTATATCTGGTAGCTCCTTCTGTCTCTATCTTACCCCAAGGGTTGTTTGCTTTTTCACGGAAATATTCCGGTCCTTCTATCAGGTTTTCTTTGGACTCGTGCACCAGTACGAAAATATTCTTCGGAAACCCTTCGTTACTCGTGCCTGACTCTATTGCTACAGGCTGAAAATTTCTACATGTAATTGTTTCCGTTTTTAACTGTTTATAGTCACAAAGAATTTCAGTAGATATATCTTTGTGATATTGTCAAATAATTATAATTATGATGAAGGAAGAAAATGCAATGAGTTGAGTCTTTGGATCATTATTGTCCTGTCTGCTGTTTTCACAGGCTATCATTCCTAGGCCTTGAAATGAGCTTGTGTGTTAAGTTAGGAGCGATGCGTCTTTCTAGAAAATATTTTTGTATGCCACTTGATTTATGTCCACCGTTTGAACTAGGGCGCATCTTTTAAGCCTCGATGGCGACGATGAAACTTAAGTGCCGCTCGTTTCTTCATGACGACCTAATATCTGAAAAGAGAGTGTTTTGATTCTCGGAAACGTTGGCAGGTGGTCTAGAATAGAGGCCATCCGGGCTGGAACCGAAAAGTCTGGGTCTCTTGGGATCAATACGACGCCGACTCGGCTCATTACAAAACTTCGCAGTTCCTCAGTGTCTTCGGTGAACCCTCATTGTCCCGTCATTAACTCGCTCTGTCTGATTAATTACCCGCAGCTGTCCCCTCCCCCTTTATCACACTGAAAAGGGAATCAATTTCAAATATAGAGTAAAACCGAAGAAATATTTACCGCTATTTAAAAATATTTTACATGATATTAATTTAATTATTAACACTTCTAGTTTCACTCTAAGTCCAAAATAAATGTTTTTTTTAACACGAAGTGGTCTGTGGGAAGGAATAAGAATCTCAAGTGCACTTAATAGACTACTGTTATTGTAACTATTGTAACCATGACCACGCAATGTTAAATAAAGTTCGAACAATATTAGAAAAAAAGAGTTAAATGAAAATGTCACATTAATTGGAAGAAAACTGGATGACTTGCCAACTTGAGTCTATGCTAAAAATATAAGAATTGAATTTCATATGGATAACAGATTCGTTAATTACAGTCTTAATTTATTTCAAATTTAGGTGTATAAATTTTATTTTAGATGTATAATATTATAAATTAAAATCTGTAGCAAGGTCGGATTCCTACGCCAGTTGTTTCATGGTGAGATCTTTGGTTTAAACGACATATTTATAAACTTCTGTGCCTATTTTTCACGTTAAAATATTTATCTGCTGTACAGTTGTAACCAATTGTGTTGTCTGCTGGCACAATTTTGCAGTCTGTATCTCGTGGTCTCTGCTAGACGTCTGTGGTGGAACCACATACATCTCCGCATGGTAATCTCATAACATCATGCAAATAAAATTAGAAGTGGCGTGATATTTCCAGAGTGGAGGGAGATGCTGTTCATGCAGGGGTATATATTGTGACGAAATTTATTTCCTCCGTCTTGGTTTAAATGGTTAGTTTTGACCTCTCGCGTTGCCACGTAGTAGGCTGGAATAATTTGAAAACCACAAACACGTAACAAAAGTTAACAAAAAATAAAAATAAAGAAAACATTTAAAGGTGGAACGATCGCTCGGGTTGAATAAAGAAGACTCGTGGCGTGCTCAGGCACCACCACCGAGATAAATAAGGCCTTATGACAAACTACTAAGAGACCGACCACTTCTACTCCGCCATTTTATTCGTATTTCATTCATATTGAGGTTGTAGTCGCAGCGTGTCTTCGTAGTTTTTGTATATTTCTCGTTGATTCGAAGTTTGTACAAGGTCGGAAAGACATAAACTGAAGTGTTTGATTTCAAACAAGAATCAAATTTTGTTTGAAATATGCCTTCAAGGTGCATCGTTCCAGGTTGTAAAGGAGGTTATGATAACGGGCCCAAGGGTTCGAGTTTTCTGTTTTCCTTCTGACGAAGAAATGAAGCAGAATTGGATTTAAGCTATTCCTAGAAGCAATTTAAAAAATATCAAAAGCATCTAGAGTTAAGTACAATGTTTAATTTTTTATTATTCTATGCACAGTGGTTTTATTTTACTATACGTTTTATATCACTGTTAAATTATTTAATATCGTTATTTAACATTACGGTGGTGGTGGTGGCTCAGGACAAGCGTACCTCATCCCCTCCACCATCTCTCCTATGTCACCCACCAACGTCTATGCCCTCTACCGTCAAACACAAAAACGGCTGACGCAGGTAAGAGATTCGTAGGGTGGGAATCTCACGGTGGATAAATGAGGGCCATTCGGACGTGTGATGCATATGGTCCGTTATAATATATACATGGACGAGTGGACAATCATACACATAATGTAAATACAAAACAGCAGGATATACATTTCGATTATTCGGAAAAGCTGCTTGACTCATCTTCATTTTAAACGTTATGATTAACGGATTCAAGGTTTACCTCTAGAAAAATCGAACTACATTAATAATACCTCTGAGAGTGAATATTATATCATCTGGAGTCCGTCACTATTCCTCCATCAACTAACTTTAAAAAAAATGTATCCTAAAATTAATTTAAGTTTGCACTATGAACAATCCGGAGACAACTTAACATTTTCTGTCACAGAACTCAACAATTCCCCTTTACTTTGTATCTAAAAAAAGACTTTCAATCGTTAATTGCGTCTTTATATTAGGCTTCCTCTGCGCAAATTCTTGTAACACACCAAGAACTTAAAAACTATGCGTCATTACAAACAAGTCAATCTAAGAATCGGGTGGGTGTCCATGACCGGGTCCTACTAAAATTTTCTATAAAATATTATAGTATTTCATCAATATTATAGAAAATTATTTACACAGCCTTATAGGGATTATTTATATGACAATATGAACTTGGTATTTCACTTTTTAAATCAGATAATTTAACGTCTTTGTTTATATGCAATGGAATTTGTTTTAAAATCAAAGTGATAATTATTTGATACGAGTAAGGCTTATAATTTATCCAATTCTCTGGTGATTTGCTGCCCTGGGTTAATGTGCTTGTTTCGCCGTTCCGTAATCAGGTGACTGATGAGCCGCACGTGTCATTACTGTTATACACCTCATCAATTTACAAGTAACAAGAGTATTCACCGCCGCATCATTCGTACAGCGTGTCATTAACTTCCCCGTCACTGTTTATGAATTCATTGCAAAAACTACATTGGATGCTACGACTTAGAAAAGTCTTTACCTCCGAAAATTTGATCGACTAACAAAGAGCAAATTTAAAAACTACCCAATTTTATTAGATAGTCATCCGCAAAACAAAATTTATTCATACTGAAGTGAAAAAATGGTTCTGAGGTTTTGTGTTACATAAATTGATATTGGACTAGTTAGAATATTCTGGAATAACTATTACCAGCCTCCATTTAATTTTAATTTACCATTTTATCGTCATAACTCAATATAAAGGGTTACTGAGCAGTTAATGCATATGACACCTACAAAAGAATTATCGAGTAAAGAATAACAATATATTAGATAATAGATCCATTCATAAATAAAAATAACAAAAAACAAATATTTTTGGGTAATTTCATCTACATACCGATAAATAAAATTGAAGAGTGTTTGTCTCGAATAGGGTCTGAAATGGCTCAACGGATTTCAATGAAAATTTTAGGGATTAATTCAGAAACTGTAACTTAATTTTAGTGTATTTTTCATTTAGATACTTTTTTTGTTAACAGGCTACTTGACGCTGATCCTCAAACACGCAACGTCCCTATAATAATAGCATAGGAAAGGAATTGAAAAGGAGGGATGTGGTAAGTAGAGCAAGGAAGTTTAGGGTTGACTTAAGGGTTGATTAAGGATTCTACCTGGTTTTACACTTAAAAGAGATGCAAGGAAAACCATAATGAACCCATATCAGGTGAGTCGGGTTTTTGGGTTCTATTCTCACGCCCTTCCGAATGATGGGAGATGAGTTTTGCTGTGGGGTTATAGCATTACATTTTTTGAGTCTCCACCATCTACGACTGTAGAAAGGTTTCATTTAGCTCGAATGTTTTGTCTCTCTATATAAAATGATTATCAATAAATAAAAAAGGTCAGGAAACCATTTAATAAAAAAAATTAACATCGTTTCGTTCCTCTCTTTAAAACTTCATGTGCAACTAATTAGCTATTGGTTGATTCGACAAGTATATAGGAAATATCTTATTATCAGAATTTAGATACAAGGAAATACAATGTATGTTTTCTTCGAACATTTGCGAATGAGCAAATATTAATTTTTAACTTTTCTTTGAAAACTGGCAATATTAATTTTAAAACGTAGCCACTTTTGTTAATCTTCCGTATAAACTCATATTTTGTACATTATACATTTGAAAATAACACACATTAATTTATGTTTAATTGCTTTAAGATAGATTCTACGGTATTCAAATAGCGCTCATTTGACGTTGCAGCGCATGGAGTGTTGAGTGAGTAGTATAAGTATAAAATCATATTCCATAGATCCTACTATAGAGAAGCACAAGCTTCAAGGATGTTGTGGAACGAGTCAGAGATTTTACATAGTTAGGTTGCTTTATTAATATTAGATTATACTGTGACTATTCATTAATTTTTAACTTATAATAAGATTTTCTTAAATTATATACAGAAGACATACAATTTGTACCTTATATATATAAAATTGATAAATATTTTTACATCCTATACTAAAAAATTAGTGTTCTCATAATGTTCTTACATAATTATCTCTCATAATTATAAATATCTACCCTATGATTCATTCAGCTTCATAAATTCTTCAACAGAGTAGAAGGAGTGGCCTTAGTAAGAACTTAGTTAGTTCATATTTGAACTTGTTTGGATTTATTTTTAATTGTTTAATGGAGGTGGGAAGTTTATTAAATATGCTAATAGCATTGTAATGTACACCCTTTCGTATTACGGTTAGAGACTTCCCTTCCTTCCTTCCTTGTGTAAATTGTTTTTACTTCTGGTATCAAAGTCATGTATATCTGAGTTTAGTGTGAAGAGGTTACTGTTATTAATAACAAATAACAACATGAGTGATTGAATATGCTGGCTCAAGTGAGTGTCAGTATTCCAGTTTTCTTGAAAAGTCCCCTACAAGATGTTTTCGGTGAGACCTGACATAATATTCTAACAGCCTTTTTTTGAAGTGTAAATATTTTATCTTTCCCTGATGCATTGCCCCAGAATATTATACCATATGTCATTATAGAGTGGAAATATGCATAATAAACTAATTTTCTTATGTTAGGATCACTACAACTTGACATAATTCTAAGAGCAAAGGTTGCCGAGCCTAATTTTCGTAGGAGAATATTAATATGTAGGTAGGCAAGAAGTTGGAGGAAAGTCTTGCTACAGCCTGTAGGCAAGCCCTAGCATTGCCACACTATGTATACTATTAGGCTCTTTGAAAAATACCAATTTCCATTCGCAATCGTCATTATTTTATTAAAAAAATTGTAAACACTATTTGTTAAAAATATCTCACTCATTTCCTATTTGTGAAGTATATAGGGTTGCAGCAGACCAGTCTTAGGACTGAATATCACAACAACAACAACAACATTACCTCTAATTTTAACAATGTGTTATTTTTATTAAATCGTTTTTCACTTTTTGGCAATTTTATTTTTGTATTATCATATAAATAAATAACGATTTTCTCGCGTTAAAAGTCGCCGTTTTCACCGTCTCTGAAAATCTCCATAGTTTTTTTTGTATCATAGTTATGAATTTTATCTTTATGGTGCCATTTTTTGACATAATTCTTTTACCCAATTATTAATCATAATTGATGAGTTGTGGTGACGGAACGGCGCAGTTATGGCGTTGTCCATCACGTGTCAATCAACAGATGACACTCTGACTGATGTTCATCTTGTGGCGTAAATATAACTAATTTAGTGTGTATATTGCGTGTTGTTGTACTATTGAGCGAGGGAGAAGCAAATACTCCGGGGATCTGAAGGATACTCTGTTAGGGGACCGGAGTTGTCCCTAATATCTACTACAGACAGTTTCCACTAAATATTAGGTAACTAATAGAAGTAAATATTTACACAGGGCTGAACTGGTCTGTTTCTACGTTGTTATTTTATTATTGTAAGGCATTATTTAAAGGCATTTTGTTCCATACCTACCATTTTAAAATTATAGTAATAAAATTTATGTTTTGCTTATAATTTATAAATAGTGACAAAATTACTATTTCAAGCATTTTTAGCTTATAATTTATAAATAGTGACAAAATTACTATTTCAAGCATTTTTAGCTTATAATTTATAAATAGTGACAAAATTACTATTTCAAGCATTTTTAGCTTATAATTTAGAAATGGTGACAAAATTACTATTTCAAGCATAGTTATTGTCTTTTTATTCTTATAGTATATTTTCGAGAGAAGTTTTAGTTTATGGTATATCCACAATTAATTTAATAAATATATGTATCATTATGTTGTTTCCCTTTTATAATTTTTGCTTTCGTCTTTCAACGTTTCCATGCTAGTTATTAATTTAAAAAATTACATTACATTAAAATAATAATTTATTAATTTCTTATTTCGCGTACTACAGGAAAATATGTAAATTAATTTTTTTATATATTTTATTATTGTAAGAGGTCTTTACTAAACGAATATTTCAATTCCATTTCTTGTTTACTTGAGGAGATATTTAAGTGCTGCTCTGATATGCCTTGTCCCCCAGGCGGGCGGATTTCAGCGATAACAATATTGTGAGATGGTGTTAACCCGCTGTGGTGCGAGATAATAGAATATTTAATAGACCGGAAAGCGCTCTTGTCCCTGGAACTGGAAATTCTCCCATGGACGACCCTGCATATCAAGAGCGTTTGTAGATCATGAAAAAACAAACAAATTGTAACTGCTTTAAGAGCTCAGGAATCAATCAACCAATTTCAGTTTTCGTGTTCTCCAGTGCTTTTATGTAAAATTTACAGAATATGGGTTGGTTTTTGTCTCGTACCTGAAAACGGTGGAAGATTATCAGGAACGTTACAAATAAAAGAAAATCGAGCACTATTAAAAGAATGCCAAAAATATGCCTAAATAGGCGGACAGAAATTTCGTTATTTAATATAATAACACAACTCCTCCTCCTTTATTTCCGTAGAATACATAAACACCGCTTATACCGTTTAAACATTGAGCGGTTTGGTACAAAACAAGAATTAAAAATTAATTCGATTGATTTCAGTAGAATATATAGAGTTTATAACATTTGTACTGAACAAACAAATTTGTTTATATTTTAAATTTCGATACTTATAAGTTATGCACTAATTTTCATAACTCAGTTCGTCAGAAAAATAATTAATTCTGTAAATAAGCCATTGACTCTTAAATGAAGTTTTACGAATATCCATAGAAGTCCTCAGCTTTAAGAATATGGAATGAGTCTTTAATTTTTTTAAAAAAAGATAATGCTATATAATTAGTATTATATTCTATATATATATTAAATTACAATTTAGTGCGCAACAATAGAATTTTAAAGATTTATTTTTACATAAATCAAAGTATGTCCATTCATTAACTAAGTTGCAGCTGTTTTTCATTTATTTTACTTCAGTATCTCATAAGTGATTTTTGAGACTTTATTAGTTATATTGATAATATTTAACCAACTACTTCTTGTAAGTTATTTATGTTTTGACATAAAAATTATTTAAATATAAATAATCTTTGAGCAGATAAATGACATCTATTACGAACAGAATTCATAATTGAGTGTATTGAGGAATAATAGCCTACTAGAAGTTTGAAACATGTTTAACATCCTTTTTTTATAATGAATAAAAATTCTCTTTTTGCAATAAAACAGACTATATTCCAGTTGAGAAAGAAATTATGCTATTAAAACTAAGTTTTTTTTTGTGTTAAAATTGACAATACTCTAACTAGAATGCGAGAGATAAAATTATTTATAAATGCATTTCTGCGATTAATACAGTTTAATTTACTGAAATACTCAAAGCTTTTGTTTATCTTTGAAGTTACATTGCTATAATTTATCGATATAATGATACTGAATTAAGTGGCATATAATTTCTTTAAAATGGCATAGAAACTTGATTTATTTACATTTAATCGACAGTCCATTATTCTTTAATCAATGCAGTCAGTGACTAGACTACTTCTTTTATAGCTTATGTTTATTTTTTTTAATGAAAATTATAGTGTAATAGTTTTTGGTAAATCATTTATATGTTTAAAGAAATAGAACTTTATCCCAAAATCAGAGTGAAAAAATTTACTTTTTATCCTGCGATATGCTAAGTTTTGGTGTCAGTAACCATAGGTTACTATAGAACAAAAAAATCGATATATTATAGAAAATGTCTCTTCTGTAACATATAATAATTAAATTCAAAGCAAGCAACCCCAACCAATTGAAAAAATTATAAGCCAACGGTACTTTAAAGCTGCGCCGTAGATGGTGCGATAATTTTGTTCCAAGGAAAATAATTACTAAATTTTATCACAATCATTTCAGAAGATGGCCACGGCTATTAATTTACTCCTAAAGGTGTTAGCATGTTCTGAATAGATCTATAACAGTGTTTTGTCTATACCATTATTGCTATTGTGAGAAAAGGTTCCTGTATAATAAAAGAGAGGTAGCAACGAATTTATCATAATTAATGTAATCTTATGCAATTGATTAGTTATTAAAATATTACTGTGCTTTATAAAAAAATGGTTATTTAATATCAGCAAAGTTCCGCTCTTTGTGAAACTCTCGGGGGAAGAAAAAACACGGAAACGCTCGGCTTTAGCTTCCTCAAAGAAACAACGTTACAGAGAGTACACTTCAAAACCAGTTTTCCATAATATCAATTATGTTATATTACTTAATGTTTATTATTTAGTTTAAGGCGATTGAAGTAATTAGAAGTAGTTACTTAATACTTCTCTTGCACTGATAAGTTATAGATTTCCAATTTTAGAAAATGGTGGAATAAAGGTATCACGAAATGTAATGGAGCACACAGAAAGTTTGTCCTTTTAAGGTCGAAAGGCACCTATAAATTTTGACTAACAGTACTAGTATGAAATAATAAATTGGTGAAAAAATTGAGGACGTTGTTGTGTTTTTCAATCATTATCATTTATCTATTTTTGTTAGCATTATAAGATTGCATCAAAGAAAGTTTACAATTTTGTAACATTTAGACTGGACACAATATTAATCTTATTTATTTTACAATTTGTCAAATCTTTTCTGGTTTGTAGAAAATTTACGATGTTTTTACAAGAGATATGATTATAAATGATATCGAAATATTAACACATTTTCACTCGTCGTCTTAATCTTTTCACCCTGTATTTTTGTCATTTCTTTGTGATATCATCCTTTTTAACTTTTTATTCGCGCGATTTCATAATTTTATCTGTGATTATTTCTTTTGGAAACTGCAATCTTAAATTGTGCTGAACTAGATGTTGAAAATCCACTTGAGCTGTAGCTGCAGCCACTGGGACCAGAGCTGAGGTATTTACAGCCCCATCACTGGACTTTGCGGTATTTCACGGGCGCAAGGTCCGCCCTCATGTCTTCCTGAACTTTATCCTCCTACGACACACCCACCCACATACCTAACTACCTACCTACACAGGGGGTACGCAAGAAGAGGAAGAGTCAACATAAACGGGGATAAGTACACTTAAGTATTAATTTCAGTCGCTTATCTACAAGCTATTGCCATTTACATATCATTTAATAACTATGTTTAATTTTTTTTAAATCGTAATTTGGAAAAAAAAGCTTAATAAGGAAAGTTTTTCTTATTCTTTGGGAACATAAATTTAATTTTTTAAATATTGTACTTAAGAAGGCGACAGAATATAAATCAAATAAACATGATAATAAATTATTATGAGTATAAAGAGTGTAATATAGGGGGATTGCAGGACGCTTAAATACACGAAAACAAAATTATAAATATTAAACCAACCGTTCACTTTCCAAGTGAGGTTTAATTTTTACAAAAAACAATATTGATAGTTCAAAATATAATTTAATTACTGGCATACATTGAGTAATTAAATATTGTGAGCAAATAAATATATATTTCAATGAACTGTCTACAATCTACAAATAATAAAGAAAATTAATCTAATTCTAAATTAAAAATAATATTTACTAACAACCTGTTAATCATCACGTTTGCAAGTAAAAACTACACTGACTATTTCTGCACAAAAATACTTAACACGGCATTTCAATTAATCAGTTATTTTCTTGTATATTTATGTTCTGTTACATTTTTGCATTTGGTACTATAGATTATTAACGTGTAACGGCTTAGTAGCTAGTAAAATCGTGATGTAATCAAACCTGATGAGGTCCACGGTATGTCGGAGAAACGTAGTATAATATTAACAATATATATATATATATATATATTCAAATAATTAGGTTCAAAAATCAATCCGTTTTAACTGAATCTTTGCAATAATGTGTTATCAGTCTTCAATGAGGTTTAAAGATATATTTCACTATTAAACGCATTTACAAACAATAATTCTTCATAACTGGATACAAAGAAAAGCTGTGACCTAATATTTAGCGGTATGTTTTTTATAAGATTTTAAATATATTTCATTAGCTGCTTCTTTTTCCAGTAAGATGAGAAATGGAGGGAAATAAATCTTGATAACGGAGAAAAACTTGTCTTCGCCAATCATTAATATTATCTGACATTGACGTAAGTTGACCTAAATGAAATACATTAAGATGCAGCCAATATTTTATAAATAATCAAGTGATAAAATAAATACCACATATCGGTTTTTTCAGATTTTGTCTATTAATTGACCACCATTTTTATGTAATTATAAAATATTCATTTAGTAACTCATATGTTTTTAATTTATTTGTTTTGGGGTAAATTTCCGCAAGAGGATCATTCAGAAACTGGAATCTGTACTTTAATAGCATTGGAAGGGAATCTGAAAATGGGAGATGTGGAAGGGAAAGGAAGGTAGCCAAGGGTTGTCTAGGGTCCACTCATCTAAAAGAGATGCGGGGAAAACCCCAGAAAATCTGCATCATTTATTCATTTTATTGCGAGAATAAAACGTATAAATGAAGTAATTAAATCAATTTGACTTATTATTATTATGAATAAAACACTAATAGCATTTCGGCCCCTGACGTTACAGCGAAACATGAATTTTTTTTATATATTTTAATTTAAGAACTGAGAATGTCCCGAAAGTTCGGACGAAACGTTTTCAAATAAAATTAAAAATTATTCCATTTCTGACTTTTGCCATTGTTTGTATTTTATTTATAAATAGTTAAAAAAAGATGAAGTGCTTAGACAACGGGAACATAAGTGAACTAATATTGAAAAAAATAGCACGAGGGGCAATGCAAGAAGATTTTTTTTAAAGAAGTGGTGGAATTTTAATGAGTGATAATGAATGATAAACCCGTTTTCTCAAAAAGTGTGAAACACTGGAACGATTTTTTTTTTGCGAAACGGTATCGCATCACTTCGTAACTTAAAAGAGTGCGGCACAAACGAGGGAATGTTTCTACTAATAAGCTCTACTTAGTTTCCTATCTACTTCTGCTATCAACAAAAATTTTCCATAAAAGATTCCGATAGTAATGCAGACTCGTGACTATTGTATTGTATTTGCTAATAATCTACAATTGGGCGCAAACCCCGGTGGCAGATACATAATTAAATATACATAATTATAAACTAAAAAGAAAGATAAACATGTTCTGTGGATGCCCTGAAAGAGAAAAGAGAAACACTTCACTTCACTTTAGTTTTTTATATTCGGAAACACATTTATATTAAAAAAATATCCACTTCACTTCACACGTTTTTTTCAGATTTGACCTAAATTTATTTTCTTGAAGAGGATTTCCTCCAAACACTCCTCCTGCCACAGGTAAATTATTCCACAGTCGTTGATAGTCCTATTTAGGAATGAGAATTTGCCAACATCTGTTTTTTGTTTTCTATATTTCACTTTGAATTGGTGATCCTCCCATCATCTACCTATATAACTGGGCTTTTGCATTTTGTAGCTAATTCCAATCCATGGTTTTTGCCCCGTATAAGCTTATGCAGTCTTGCTTTCTCCCTCCTTTCTGACAATACCTCCTCCCAACCTAGCTGTTTTACTTTTTCCTTCCTATGACCCCGTGGCCCTACTTGCACAAAATTAGCAGCCCCCCTTTTCTGAACTTTCTCTAATGATTCTATACTTGTGCTTTACGCAAAAGAGACGTTGTTACACCTACGTTGCGAAATCCATATAGAAATGTATAACAGTGTTTGAGATTACCATCTTTGTAATAATTATTTGTTAAGATTTTCCCAATTGTTTCGGAAGCGGCCCTGGTGAGTGGTGGAGAGGCGTGAAACTGACATACTGCCCCTCAGTAATGTCTGGAAAGTTTCTGCAAAACTCCAGAGCACGGGCGAAAAAAGCATTGGACTTGGACGGGTAAAAAGTGTAAAAAAAAAATGGAGTGAGCTCAGGGCTTTGAATCGGTGCAAGTTTCTCTCTCTCTCTCTCGCTCTCTCTCTCCTGGCTGAGCACGAGAGTTCGTTATGCCGCCATTGTTACCCCACTCTTCAGCTTGCTACTGTTCCAAGCCAGCCTGCGCTGCCCAAATACAACATTCATTAAAGCTGCAGTTCTAAATATAAACACCAACATCTTCATGAGACGTGCTTATAGTTTTAGGAGTCTTTTTCTCCGACCGCTAAAATGCGTCAAGTAAGGGAAAAATGATGTGCATATTTTGGAGATTCTAAGGTGTTTTTCCCCTGGTATCTGTCGTTACTTTGGCGCTTTCAAAAGCCAATAAATTTTTTTGCTTTACTTGTAATTAAAATCACTACTTAAAATAAGGTTAAAATAAGGCTATCAGCAGCTGAGGCGAAAGCATATGCTTGGAAGCTATTTTACTACCTTCGAAATGTTTCATTTCGTTTATTTTATTATAATCACCACTGATTAACGTTGACAAAAAGTACGTCAAAATGGTTTATTTCGCGTATTTTCATTCAATTATGAGCTATGGCGTCTCTAATTGGGGAAACTGCTCCAGGAGTAATGAAATATTTAAGTTGCAAAAGCGTGCAATTAGAATACTTTCTAGCACGAATTCTAGATCGAGTTGCAAACCTTTCTTCAAAAGTTTGCAAATACTTACTTTACCAAGCGTATATATTTATGAAATATTAAAGTTTGTAAAGCGAAACACTAATTTGTTTCAAACAAATGGCGAGTTTCATGAATACGCGCGCGACTAGAAATCGTTCAGCTCTAAGGTCGGACAAGCATCGCCTTGCTCTACACCAGAAAAGTATTCACAATACCCCCGGGGATAATTTTATACAACAGCCTTCCTTCCGCCAGAGGTTAAAAATAGTACCTACAAAAGCTTCGTGAAGCAGAGTAAAACTATTCTTTTAAATGGCGCTGTACGAAAATAACAAAAACTAAATTATTTTTGCTTTACCCAATGAATGTAAGGGTCTTGAATCACCACAATATGGGTACATGAAAAAGGAAATAAATAGCATGCTGATAAGCGACATCTGATAATCATAATGTAGACCCAGTCATATTTATTAATTTTTATTATAAGGAGTTTCATTAAGTGTAAGTATATTACAGGATAAGTCTTTTACATTTTTTCTATTTAATGTTTTTGATGTATTGAGATTGATACAGATTTATCCAAAATAATTATCATTGGTTTGTAGATAAAGTTGAGGTAGTCTACAATATTCAGTGCAGATAGATCAATAGTATACTGCTCTGATATGAGTCATCATTCTATAAGATCTCAAAGTATATTAAACAGAATCGCATCGAAACAGTCCGATTAAAAATAAATATTTGCTAAATTTTGATAAAATGTTTAATTAATCAAATACTTCTCTTTTATAATACTTTAAATAAATCTCAATGGATTGTGGACATTTCAGTGGAAATTGTGATAGTCAGTGCACAAGATGGAGAAGAGGGTGGATTTTTACATCACCAAAACGTAGAAAAAAACTGGATGACAATCTTGGGTTGAGAGCAGATATGGAAGCAACCAACAAAGAAATTAAACTGATCTGAGTTCAGCCTGAAAACTATGCTCTAATAATATAATATGTAATTCCGATTTTCAAACGTCAATGGAACTATATTTTCCATAAAAAATAGAAAACACCCCTTAGTAATAATATATTAAAACCGCATGCAATATAAAATTTTGCCTTAATACTTTTGAATACGAGAAGTTATATATTGGAATACATAAGACTCCCTCAGTAAAAATATTTCACGTCATGTCTCTTGTAACGGTGAAAGAAGAAACGGCCAAAACCGAAGATGTAAAAAATTGAGCACCTTCTGCGTTATGAATCAATACAACCATGATAGTGATAAACATATATATATATATATATATATATATATCTAATTTAAACAATAAAGCTGTCATCTTCTGATGACTTCACTAGAAGATGATAGCAATGACAGCTGACGAAACTTCGTGGAATTTTGTTAATAAGGCTGCTTACGGTAAGAAGATAAAAATACCGATGGATTGTAAAAATGCCAAAGAAAGTATTTTCAGCAACTTAAGGTCAATAATTCATTAATAACGTCGAAGAACTTATATCATGGAAAGTAAAGCTCATATTATATTCTATAAGGAAGTGCTAACAATTTAACATATTTTATGAGGAACTAAATTAATGATTTTTTTTTACGGTTTAGAATATTTTCCATTTGTGTTTTGCAGAGTTCGGCTTGAGAGTGCAGCAGCTGGCCAGGCTATTCGTCCAGGTGCTGCAGCTATCGATCTCTTGTTTACTTCTGTTGTTACGGTACAACGTTTATTCCAAGAAAAGGAAAGCAAACTGTCCAGCCTCTTACGAGGGTTCAAGACAGGCTCTAGATTGCTGCGCTCTTATATCTAGACAACTTCACGATGTAAATCCACTCCACGTAAGCGGACGGCAAACGCATAAAAATTTTTTTGATGTAGAATTTAGACTTATGGACAGGTAGTTGTTATGAAAATAATTCCAAAACTCAACACTGCAGTTTCCAAAAATTCCTTTTATATGTGGTGATTTCGATTTAGTTAGTCATACTCATCCCATACATAAATGTGTAGCAATGAAAAAAAAATGAATATAACGTATGCCTTTTTCAAGAAATGTATTACCTGACAGTTAAACCTTACGCTGAAAACAGTTAAATCAACTTTAGTAGTCATTAAAGACGTTTGTCAAATGGCATGTAAGCAATGAATAATATTCAAAGAATTATAGATCAACCAAAGATAGATGAAATATAATTTATTATGAGTTAATGTAACACTTAAATATATTAATCATCTTGGAAAAACAATTTATTTTATTGAAAAACTGAAATTTTCCTATGGTAGGAAAATGTCTGAAATGTTAGATGCCTTGTTAAACTGCAATAAGAAATTTATTGGATTCACAACTACAATTTCAAAGCCAGTACTTTTAATTACAAGTTTAGAGATAAATGTTAAGTGGTTACTTCATTGTCTAACAATTGTACCACGATTTTTATGATTGCAAAATTAGTTATACATTATTTATTATTATTATTACTATTTACACTGAATACTACATATGCCATATTTTATTATTTTGTATGTGTATTATACAATTTTTAGTTCATTCTGTAGCGCGATATTTCATTTTTATCATAAATTTAGCGAAGATTAAGAGTTAGAGAAGGGCGCCAGTTTGTCGAAACCTGACTCTGGGTCTAATTTCAAAGCTTTTCACGCTTTACACTCGCGTGGGAAACGTCGAACGTAACATACGACTTTTCGATTGTATTTCTTTTTAAAAATAATATACGTTGCTTAAAGATTTTTTAATAATAATACTTCCTCCTCCTCATTTGTAACAATCAAAATGTCAACTATCTGTAAATATCAAGAACCTTTCGAATCTATGTTTGTTTCTTTACAGTTGGCTATCCTTTTTTGCTCATATAATCTTGTGTTGCATTGAATGTTTGTAGAGGATTCTACAATAATGAACGTTCAATGTTGTAAACGAAAAGGTTTCTCTATTAATGGAGTACCTTGGTTTAATTTTAGGTACCAAATATTTAATATTTAGTGAATCGAGTGCACTAATATAATTTGCTTTGCAATAGCCGTGTTTAATTTGGTTATAACAAAAGTTTTGATGTTTTGTCATGAGCTGTGGTGTTCATGAATTCTCTGTGAGTTACGCGAGAGAGAGCAAATAGTTGCAAAGTGCTTCAAAGTCCAACAGCCAGTTTCCTCAAAGTTTTAAGCAGGATGGAATTAGGAGCCCCATGAGTTCTCCAGTACTTTGTGTCTACAATACTTTGTGTGGTAAGTAGTATCACCGCTGTCAGACAAAAGTCTCGTAAACCCAACATCTGTGTTTACTTGCTATTTATTGTACGACCGCGACTCTTTGAGACTTCAAAGAACATAAGATTTTCCTTTAAATTAACTCTTTATTGTATAATTAATAAGCATGCGCAGAGGAAAAAATGTGCACTTTAAAAATATTGAAGCGCATAAAACTGAAAATAATGAAGTTTTATTCTTAATAAACCTTGGGTTACAATTATTAGCCATGGTAATAGGTTTTCCGCGGGTTTATAACTAAACGTTACATAAAATAACTATTGAATTTATTATTTGTATTCCTGTGGCTCACCACTTTGGAATGCATACGTCAGTTTCGAAGGTGATACTTAACGTTTGTGTCAATTTTATAGACTTGTTTACCAGATATTTCATCTGCAGTGAGTGAGTAATATTATTTTGGTATAGTCACCATACTGGAGTAAACAACGTCAGTGGAGTCTGTTGGAAACGTGCCGTTATCACATTCCTTGTAATCAGTTGTTGGCAGATTGTAGGTGACCTATAAGCACACATGCATGTCACACACACACACACACACTGACTTTATGCACCATGCGTATTGAAAATTTTCAACTCCCTGTATTAACTCAGTTCGTACGTAAAAATTTTTGTTTTAAAATTGGATTATGTGAGCAGAAAATTTCTTTAGACACCTCAACCCAACCAAGGGTCTTATACATTTTCTTACTGGTCATGGTCCATACGGACAATATCTGGGAAGAATAAATAGCAGACCAGACAATCTATGTGCCTGTGGAGAGACAGGAACACGCCATACTGGAATGCCCCAATTATGAGGTAGACAAGACAATAAGAGAGAGAAACCTTAAGAAAAGAAAGACTATGGGAAATAATAAGAAACCCACCACTCACTCACCCATCGCGGCTCTAGAAAATTTGACAAACCTGATATCCGCTTTAGAACTGACAAAATACAGGACTAAAAATATAGAATCTTAAATATTACATCATAAGACTTAATATACTCATCATCGGACCGGGGGACTTTCAAATCCAGGAACCATGATGAGTATAAGGACCAAAATATGGACATCATAACATAAAATAGAATATAAATTATAGTAATAGTAAGATTATTCAAGTAATTATCTTAAACAAATTACATAACTCTGCTAATACAAATACAGTCATAAATAATTAGAGTATAAAATTAGTAAAAAAAATTTTGAACCTAAACTACTCGACCAACGCGTCATGGAGGAGATCCGGAAACACGTGGGTCGTAACCGGAAAACCGGAGTTGTTTCACAAACAAAATGTATAAATGTTGAAAGGATGAGAAGACAAAGAAATTAAGAATTCTCTCCACGAAAATAATATAATAATAAAACTAGTGTAACAGATACCTTGCTCTACCTTCCGCATCCCCCCTTTTCAATTCCCTTCCTATGCTATTAAAGGGGAGTTGCCTGTTTCAGGATCACCCTCATGTAGCCTGTTAACCAAAAAAAAAAGATGATGATCTTACATGCTAAAACAAATTTAAATATACGCATATAATTTATTATTGTATTCATACATATTTATATCTATGTAAAAAAATGTACCAACAAAAGAAAAATATTGTTAAACAGACCTGTTATTGAATCTAGAAAACAGGTCAAGTAAATTATTATCAATTGTACGCCATTAATTCTCGTTGTATGGTAATGACGGACTCGGTGGTTTGAAATGAATGACACAGACCATCTTCTGGGTTGCAGAGTACTTTTTATTTATTTTTAATTCAAGTGGTTATTTTAATTTTATTAATTACAGACAGAAATGGGAACATTTTGTGGTCCGGAGAAAGCAGCAAGTTTGTGCGCCCGGGGTAGTTCCTTCCAAGAACATTGCTGAAACAACAACTAGGACTACTTTAGAGAAAGCGCGTCCTAGGAACGTCTCGATTTGGTCAATTTAAGAGAAGAGTGGGCAGGAGAGAGAGGCATCGAGGATGCAAACCTTGATTTAGCGACAATACTCGATTTTAGAACTCTTAGAGGAGAGACTGGTTGAGGAACTGTGGAGGAGTACGGCTTTGTGCCAACAACGTTATTGAACAGTTGCTGAAAGAGCTATTTGATCTGGGGAGAGGTTTTATTTCACTATCCCAGCATAAAATATTTTGGTATTGATTAGTACCACGGAGATCGTAATTTCAGCGTTGCGCATTTAGTGGTCCGGGAAAAGCACTGATGAAAATTGCCACGTGGAAAACCGTTTGTAAGTAAATACAACGGGAGGCAACTCGTATATTACAAATTTTCAAATGTTCCATTTAATTACGAATTCGATGAACACACACACACACACACTATATATATATATATATATATATATATATATATATATATATAGAGAGAGAGAGAGAGAGAGAGAGAGAGACTCAGTTTGAACAAGGCGGCGTATTTTGTGAGTTTAATATTTAACTCAAACAATAATTTTTGTGATGTCCAATTCAATATTGCGTTTTTTAATTCACATTTATTTCACAATGATAAACAAATATATCAGATCAGATAATCTAATTTTAACCTTCCACTTCAAATTTATATATGTATAATATTCTGGTGTCTGTCTGTGTGTTCGTAATTGTTCTTGACCGATTTAGGTGATTTTTTTTAAGTTATGGGGTCACCTGGATGGCTCTTAGGTATAGTTGAACCCATTTGAAATAATAAAACAGGGGAAAATAAAGAAATCAGGTAATTAATGGAACGCTATGACATATAGAAATGTGTTTTGAGATGTGTAAATTCAAAACAGACTAGATCCTTAGTATAGATTCATGAAAGCCGTGAAATTAATATACTCGTATGAATTTACATATAAATCTATGTTGTTGCGACTTTAATTCGACAATACTAAATTGAAACTTTTATTACCTACATGTAATTTATTAATTTTGTAAAAGCAAAAGAGTGAAATTATGATCAACGGAGCATTTCAAATGCCCCTTTTCTCCGCAAGTGTTTTTCACTATCGCCCTTCCACGTATTCACCATAAAACCTTAAATCTCATTATATCATTTCCTGAGGAAAAAAAAACACATGAATTTTTCATCTCAATTTTTTTTTAGCACGCGCGCTTCTTGGCTTCGTTCCCAGCTGTCTCTTGTCCTCTCTTCAGCTTTTTCACAATGGGCAAGAGGGAGAGCTGTAAACAGATTCCATTCAAATGTGTGAGTAAAGAAGTGGACGTTTTCGCACTCTTCTTCCGGTATCCTCTTATTTTCAAATTTTCCCTCAAAACATTTCATTCTTGTGCTTGATATTAAATATTTCGAAAAGTTACCTTTAGTTTCAACGTTACTTAGTTACAGAAAGTGTGATAACTCGTCATGTGGAAATATTTAAAACTAATTATAATCCTGTTAATTCCATTCCGATATAACAAAGTGAAAACATTTATCGGTTTTCAATATACGAATGATGAAACACGTTTCAATGGTCTATTGGTGGATTTTTACTAGATCGTAAATACCTGGAGGGTATTTCATTTACATTTTCTTCTTTTCTGGTATTTTGTGTTTATGGGATTATGGGTAACATTTTATTAAAGCACAGTTTCTTTTTTTTTACGAATAGTTAGCTAAACTTTGGGATTCAAAATTTTCACCTTCATGGTTGATAAATTTTGCATTTATATTTTTACAAAGTGCAATTAACTTATCATTGCAAGGAACAAGCAGGTATTAGAATTTTCTATAGAAGGGATAAAATTACATCTTTTGTTGTTAAAAATACAATTTAGGATTTTATTAATTGAAACTAACAATTTTAATTGTTTTCCAACCTTATATGAATGCTTGAAAGAATTAAAGGAGATGAAGTTTCTAGAATGATTTATTGGTCATTTTTTATATTGTTATTAGGCGTGAGATAAAATATCAGCTTCACTGCTTCACTGAGCCAAACTACTTCGTTGTCCGATTGTTAAGCCCAGGTTCTCGAGGAACGGAGTTGACCGAGGGACCGAACTAAGCGAGTTAGAAATGGCGACATCAATGATGCAAGTCTACCTGTCATTTTAGGTGTAATTTGGATGAACTGTAAATATGTAGCGAGTTTTTTTTTATTATTCACTAATTACACTAATAACCTGTTTTCTTGAGTATCTATAACAGGCCTTATTTTAATTTCTTACAATGTTTGTCTTACAGATTTATTCTATTTTATTTTATAAATAATTATTTTCTTAAACAATAATAAAACTAATAAACTAAAACTAAAAACAGAAGGGTATAGGGTGAATGGGAGTGGGAGGATTGAAGGGAAAGTGCTGTGAGATCACAGCTACTGGCGGAATATGGAAGGGAAGAAAGAGCGGGCGGGAGAGGAAAACTATGTTAAGTCATAGCTGCTTCCATCTTCTTTTACATTACATTACAGACTGAGATTTTTTAACACTTTTTTATAATACTTTTTTATATATATATACATCAAATATGGAAGTATATTTTTTGCAGGGGGTCTGTAGAGCAGACTACTGTGTATTATGCAGACGCTCTCCCTGCATAAGTTCTACCAGTAAAGATGCGTGGAGGTCAGCCATTGCTCTATTCTTGTCTCCTG
Source organism: Eucriotettix oculatus (assembly GCA_034510155.1). Classification (NCBI taxonomy): domain Eukaryota; kingdom Metazoa; phylum Arthropoda; class Insecta; order Orthoptera; family Tetrigidae; genus Eucriotettix; species Eucriotettix oculatus. The sequence continues at coordinate 68,969,568 of CM067381.1, read as the reverse complement.
GGCTTCCTTTTGGAGGCAGGAGGAGACAGTCTTTCAATGTTTTCGCTTCCTCCACCCTTCTTCCTGCATCTCCACTTCTCTAGCACAGGTTGTACTTCCAGCTCCGGAATTCCGGTTTCCCTCATTTTCCGGCGTCCAGGATATGAGGGTTTGTTTAAGCTGGCTTCATCAAGTGTATTTTTTTTTTCATTTCTACCGCCATATTGATACGAAGATGTCGGGAGTGTATATATCCTTGTCTGTTCATATCTGTTTTACTCTCCGGTTCCTGGGATTACCGCGGTCCAGGAGAGTGAGTGATGACGTCACTGTCAGTCACAACATCTTTGAGGGACCCAAAGAAGTGTCGAATTGTTGTTTGAAGCAGTTACAACCAATGTCTTCCTCTCTACCCGCTTTTCAGAGAAAATCGATTTTTTTTCCCTTTATGACCATGGAGCTTCCATCTAAGGTTGTGTGAGATTCTCATACCAGAGATTGTTTGCAATTATATCTTCCTAGCTCAATCCGGGATATCTCTGGTTTGTTATATTTTCGAGCACTGTTATTAAATACGGATCCCTGATTACAACTTTTAGATCCATGTCCTTTAAGGCATTCCGTTCATCTTGATTTATGTCATATCCAGGGCAATCAAACACTAGAGGCTGGCTCTTCGCACTTGCACAGGGTGTCCTTGTTTCTTTTTTATCCTACTAAGGTACAGCCCATATGGTCCATGGCCTGAGAGGAAGTGCATCAACCCTTTTATTGGTTGGAGGTGACACATGGCTAGTCGTTCTCTAACATCTGGTAGAAGGCCATGGACTCTTCTGCAGACATCCCATCGTTTTTGCCAAATATCAAGGATAATTTCAACAATTTCTCTCTGGCATCTAGCTTCTCTGCCTAATATATCATTTATTTTTCCTTGATTGTTCCTTTATCTTTGAATAAATTATTATAAAATTCTACTGTCTCGGTATACATTACAAGTTAAGCGTCCAGCTAATATTGACGGTTCTCTATTCTTAAAACGTTGGCTGGCCCAAAATCGCGAAATATTGTTTATTCAATAAAAAGGTGTTCTAAAGTGTATGAGTATTTAATAAAATATACAAATACCTATAGATATATATGTGATGATGCTAATTTAAAATATTTTGATGTCAATCTCCCCCCGTAAATAAACAACGTCTTTTGTCTGCACGCAGGTCTGAAGACTATCATAAACGCTTTGCTGCATTCCTTCAGACAATTGGCGCCATATTGATACGAAGATGTCGGGAGTGTGTATATATCCTTGTCTGTTCATATCTGTTTTACTCTCCCGGTTCCTGGGATTACCGCGGTCCAGGAGAGTGAGTGATGGTGACGTCACTGTCAGTCACAACATCTTTGAGGGACCCAAAGAAGTGTCGAATTGTTGTTTGAAGCAGTTACAACCGAGTAGCGAGTAGGTGGAACTCTGGTGCCTCTATGATCGAGCCAAGTAACTGTAATCGCAGAAACGATTTGCACGGCCTGTTGATGTTAGTGAAGAGCTGTTTCCCTTTATTGTCCAGGGACTTTGCGAGGCACGTGCTTCCTAATCCTGCTAAGGCCGGATAGATGGTGCCTACGCTACCTGGACGCTAACTGAAATTGTTTCCTCTCGGCTTGTGATGTATCTCACCGACGTGCCGTGTTGCTTGGAGCTTCTGATTTATTATTAATGTGCAAGTGTAACAGACGAACGCTGTCTCGGATAGCGCAATCCAAGCCGAAGAGGCTAAGCTAACTCACTCAGCACAGGAAATGATGTACGAGCTCCACTCCAGATTCCTTCTCCCTCGCTCGCTCACTCACTCACTCACTAATCCAGCAGCCTCCATAGCAGCGACGAGGCAATTTAAAACTATTCCAAAACTCATCCGGGAGCTATGAATTTATAGTTAGCCTGTAAATTGATTCAACTGAGTACTACGTATGAGTGCGTTTGGTAGTAGGCATAATGCTGAACCAGAATTATACATTCATGTGGTAGCAAACATGAATCTGTTTTTGCTCCTGCCTCTGTCTTCTTTATTTTGTAAGAAAGAAAATTTTTATCACAGCCAACAGATCAAGGAATTACTTAAAACGAAAGTGATTTGAGATTAACTCTACTGCTATACACCTAATACTACTCATTAATGGAGGAGGGTCAGCAAGAAATTGTGTTTCATCGAAACTGACACGAAAATTAGAGCGTAAATATTTAAAATATATTTGTTTCCCTTTCAAACCGGCAGAAATATTAGCAAGGGTTGAGTACTTCACAAGTTTGTAACATGCTTCTTTTTCACCACGGGGGCAATTTGTCTTATTAGAATCAAGACACGAGATGCGGTCCGTTTGTTAAGATATGGCTCCATAACTTTAAAATTTTGGAGAAAGTGTTATTATTGCCTTGACCAATAAAAATTACGTGATCCAGGGAGTTCGACCGAAAAGGTCGATAAAATCGATACTTTTTGCTGTGAAGACCGACAATCTTCTTCGTGCAGCCGTGACGTCACTCTTCCAGAGGTGATACAGAGACGAATATATATATCGTTGAAGAGTTGAAAGAGAGCAGTTTTGTAGTTTACCTTTGGTCGAAATGCTTCAATATTTATAGTCACAGATGTAAGACGCCCCCCAAAAAAAAGAGAGTTCAATTGCAAGGCGCAGTCAAAACGACGTGGTTAAGTCGGCTTTTGCGATTTCTACCTTTACCAGTCGCTATTTACTAAACTCCAACACTATAAAGTCAGATATTCCGCTATTCCATTATATCTCGAGTTCCCTTACATTGTTTTCCGCCTATATCTAATTAACTCAGTCCGTATTTTACATGATAATCATTAATAAATAATACGATAACATAAAAACTCAATTTTCCCTTTATCAGATTATTAAAATTTAAATATAAAAGCCGAATTATTATTGTAAAATAGTGTAAAATATTTTCGTAATGAAAGATACTAATATTTCATGCTGTTTAAACAAATTTCCAACATTTTATTAGAAATAATAACTTAGTTATTTTCGAAAAATGCATTTACAGAGCTTAAGGAGTAGTTCAGTAGAAATTTATTAAGCTCACTCAATGCAAGCAGGTTTCTAAATTTTGTGATGTTACCCGAATGACCAGCACGCACTTAGACTCCGAGATAATTCATATATATTTTTTTTGGTACTCACATTCCAGAATTAATGCCTTTTTTTTAAAAAAATGACCATTCTTGTTCCGTTTCCGAAAATTATTTATTGTTTAAATATTTAGTTTTAAATCAATATTAACATGAATTATAATTAATAAATTTAAATGAATATCATACAATTTCTCTATTTTGTGAATATGTAATATGTCTTTATATCGGGAATGTAAACACATATTTAAAAACGATACGAGTTGGATGTAAACATTTTAAAAGGAAATAATTGTTTGCCGATAAATGTTCCCAGGAAAACTAAACTGACGTGGATGAATGATCATTTTAATCTTAGGACTGAAATAAGCAAGCGTGTGTATTTAATGTGGGCGGGACGGTTATAATCACTGTCTCCCGAGTTCCGTCTTGCCGTAGAGCGCATTACATGGAAATTGCAAGGGTCACGAAAGCTCGAGAAAGCAACAGGAAGATGGCAAAGAGGCCGCCTAATTGCCAGCACGCTAGTCCGCGTGTCGTTCGTCGTGGCTTCGTTAGCTGGAAATGGACTTCACCTTTCCTCGATATCTTTCAAGCCTTACGGACTGCTTCCGAAGAAAGATATAGCGATAATTCAAGCATTTAAACAAGGCCCATGTAATGTATAGTATATTTAATAAATTGGAATGGATTAACGAATCGAGACACTAAAAAAAATTTAAATAGACACAATCTTTTATCTTTGTAAACGTTATTTCTGGTTAATTGATTAAAATTAAAATTAAGATAGAAAATACTAAACTTTTTGTATATTATGTTTGGTCTTTTCTTATTAATATTATGTATCACCTGAAGTTCAAATTATGATTGAAACAGTGTTTCAATTAGAATATTTAACTGTTAATGTGATCTCTAAAGCTAACAATTAATTAAATTTACATGACCTGACACGTGGGCCAATCTTTTTTGAAATAATGTACATTTGGAATGTCCGAAAAGTAGCGCTGAGGAACGAAAGAAATCAGAAGATTATAAAATTTAATGTTCCTAATATAATCATTAGAGAATAAAAATTAAAATTGAATACAAGGAAGCTGTGAAAGTGAAGGGTATTCTGTAAGTAAATTCCGTGTTGAAAAGAATACTGAAGGGTATTTTTATAAAAATCGTAATTAGTTACATAATAATAAAAGATTTTTATATAGGATGTTACAGGTTACAATATAATAAAGACAGAATCAAACCAGTCATGTTTCTGGCGATTCAAAGAAGCTGCTTTTTGTCCTTGGCGTTTTCCCGGGCTCTTAAAACTCCCTGGAAACGCAAGGGAAGCCATATTGTTCCTGAAAATGACATGGCACTTGAGGCTAAGTACATGGGTGAGGGTAGAGCGATAGAACCAAGAGAAAAAGAGCGAAACAGAAAAAAAGCGTCTGATGCAAAATATTTATATTTTAAGAATTATATTGTTAAGAATTTCTGAGACTGTTGCTAATGAGTATTAAAACCGACACACATTTCACATAATACTGAATTGCAAATAAATTGCACAGTGTTAATCCCGCACTCGTGTGTATCGCACGGATATTTCTCGCTCGAATGCTAATTTAGTGTAATTACTTTGATGTGAAGTGGATGGAGTAACTCGACGAAGTCTAGAGCTTCGTGTTTCACTGTCCAAACATTTGCCAGAGCACATGCTGCTGCACTCTACAGCACACACACACACACACACACTCACTCACTCACTCCACTTGCAGTGAAACGGCTATGCTACGAAAACAAAGACAAGCCTATAAATGTTGCATTCAGCGCAATGAATATATATGCCTTTTATTTAAAGGAAAATTAATAGCTCCATGAATTATTTTCGCTCTGAAATGATACCAATAAACGTTTTACTCCGAAAAGCTGACGAGAGAACATGATTCTGCTTATACTTCCAGATAACTTCAAATATCATAAACATTACGTTGAATTTTTAAAGCAATAAATATTCAGGTGATGTATCATAATAAATAATACTCAAAGTCTATTCTAACAGTCTTCATATTTTCCTACTTTTTACAGTGTGTAATATTGACTGGAATTGTGCACATATCTGAGTTTCAACTGGTAAATACACCAACCTTCCGATTCTTACCTGATCAGACTCGGTTGAACCTACTCACACTACCAAAACGTCCTGACGTTCCATGAATCTTTACAACCCTTCGAGATAAGCTTTATCTCATTTCCTTTCCACGCTCCGAACCAGCATCGAGAGAAGAGTCAAGCCGGACTCTGCTATATCGAAAAGCTGGAAGGGATCCCTACTTTTCTTGTTTACGACTCCCTGAGGATCTACTGTCTAAGGCAAATACGTAACAATCTGTTTGACTGTTGATAACGGCTAGTCTATTGTATTTATTTCTTGTCTGGTAGAACTATCTATTTCGAAAATGACTGTAATGTTAGGTGTGTATGAGATTTATAAAATTAATTATAGAAAATTAATTAATGAAAATTATTGGAATAAGTCAATAACAGATTTTCTGAGAAACAACGTATATTTATACTTTCGTGATTCTATAAAAGTCATTTTTCACATGAAAATTATGTTATGATCCAGATTGAAGAATATTAGTAATTATGTATTTAACTTACATTATTAAAACTTAAATGTATAATGCCACTGGGCTCCATCCATTGTTACCAAATAAATCTAGCTATCTATGTACTTTTAGTTATTATTTTTTTTTGGGTGGGGGGAGAGTAATAGGCTAATAGCCTTTAACAGCCAATTCCTGGTTAGGGCACCCGGGCTATAGTTTAAGGATCCTACCCGCTGATTCACCTAACAGGGATACAGGGAAATTCTTATGCGAGCAATTCAATGGATTTACAAGTATTTATATTTTCCAAACCCTGCAAGATATCAGAATTAAACATACACGAAAATTTTCGTTAAAAAATTTTTTCATGAAAATCCGTTGGGTCTTTTATGAGACTAATAAAGACAAACTTTCAGACAGACAGATATACTCTTCAACAATTTTATTTATTGGTATAGATGTTACTCAGACATTTATATCTCTATGAGTGCTTTGGCGATTTTACCAAAATATCAGAGTAAATTTTGAATATACAAGACACTATTTAGATAATAAATGAAGGTGAAAGATTATGGAGGATTATAGCAGCTGTAGGTATTTAATAACTTAGCTATATTGAGTAATCTGTCTTCTTAGTGCTAGGTATTTTTTTTTAAAAAAACGAAAAGAGAGACGAGGTCATAAGAGTCTCTTTTTAAAAAGCTTTAATTTTCATCAAAATTACATTAATTGATTGAAATATCATAGAGTATAAATAAATTAGAACAACACGTGATGTAACTGTAATAGGAACGTAGATAATCTTTCATTTATGTTCAAAGTGCTCAAAATCTGAGTTCTTTTCTTCCAGGCAGTTTTTCTTGAGAGGAAAAACAAACTGATTGGACATGACGGAAGGATGAATAATTCCAACTAACCCTCGTCTGTGCTCTTAACATGTTCCTAACTTTTGAAGACGTAATCACTTAAGCGTTAAAGCTTGTTAAGTTCCGGAAAGCCCGCGTAAATTACGTGACTGGAAATTTACGGAAAGTAAGATTCTCTGAAAGGGATTTATTCAACACACGAACATTGTTGTTTTTTTTTAATTTTGTAACCGACATAATACAACGCTTCTAAAAACTGAAATGGTTTTCTGTTAAATTTAAAATTATTACAGGGGGATTTGTATATTTGCACGATATGTTCTGTACGCTCTCCGATAATTTTTTTCATTAAAATTATAAAGATCAATCAATCTCACTGAAACGTTAGAAGGGAGAAAAGCCATAACTGTGCCGCTGTTACTATTATTATATTAATGCACGTTACGCATTTATTTTTTATATTGGACTCTTCATTTTTTATTATTGCGAATTTTTTTTATCCGAAAATAGTACAGGTATTTAGATATTTATTCGCTGAATAAATAATTTGCATGATTACTTGAATAAATTGTAAAGTCCGTTGACAATTAATTTAAAAGCGAGAGAAACGACAGAGCTGTGAACATAATTTTGCAGTTAATAATATTTGATTGACTTAGTGTTGGCGGTGAATATTAATAGAGTTTAGGGTAGTATGGGGAATCAGATGAAGAGAAATAAATGAATAGTTATTTGAAGAGCGGAGAATGAGGAGCCAGCTAACTGAAATTCTTGTAGGTATACCGGAGTGAGAGAGTGTAAGGATGTAGCCGATTGGTAGTTTTTGTTTGAGTCTGCGGCTGTGTGGAGAGGGCTATGGTGTCATGATTGATGAAGCTTTTGATTAGGGAGGATATGCACGATTTTATTGTCGTGGAGATCAATGGAATTTGGGATGTCATTGTGAATTACTGAGTTTTTAAGGTACAGAGGGGAGATGGAATTGATTCTAAGGATTCTGGTTTACTTGGCTTGAATTTTATTTCAATTGGAGATATCAGTTGATCCCCAAATATAGCATGCGTATGAGAATATGGGGTGGATTAGGGAGTGGTAAATCAGTCTTTTGGTGGAAATGGAAATTGGTGAGGTTTCTGTTGAGGAGTGGATAGAGTAGTTTTATTTTAGTGTTAATTGTGGACAAAAGGTGGCTGAAACGGGGTTTCCAGGAAAATTTGGAGTAAAAAAGAAGTCCGAGGTAAGTGATGAAGATTTTTATTGGGATTTGGGAGTCAAAAAGATAGAATGAATGAGGATTAATGGAACTATTGCAGCGTGTCGTTAAGTTCATTTTTTATTAGTGATAAGATGGATGGACTTAGTCGAAGGCTTTCTCTGCGTCAATAAATGCACCAATACAGGAATTTAGATTTTCGAATGAATTATTGATAAAGTAGCTGAATATAGTTGGCGAATGTTTAGGCCTGAAGCCATATTGAGCAGGATTCTTCATAAGAAATAATATGTTTTATCATATGTTCTCCTTATTATATTCCTCAACAATTTATGGTATTCTACCAAATTGTATTGTCCAATTACTATTAATATTAATTCGGTTCGGCTTTATGCTCCTAAAACTACTTCTATACTCAACCAACATACATTTGCATAAGAACTTCCTCCAATATATTTCACGCTTCTGGTAATTTCTCTCGACTTTATTAGATACATAAATTTTAAAAATGCCGTTCTTAAAAGTGACGATTTTGCCATCCCTTAAATTATGTATCATTGCTAGTGATTTACGGGCCCCTTTAAAAAAGTTAATAAATTGTTCCATTTAAAATTTGAATTTAAATAACGAATGTTACTAGAACTGTATAAAATAGATATTTAAAAACGTCGTTCTAGTAGCTGAATTAGTAAAGTTTAAGGCATTATCGTTTTCCTTTTCGGGAATGAATCTATTTTGCAGCTATATTGCAGGATCACGGGCCACACAGAAGATTTCACAGTCTTCGAAAACATTTCTTGTCCCCCTTTTCAACCATCGGAAGGATATTAACGTGTAATGCATTTATGTATGCACAGATTTCTTACGCCTGGGAAAAGTCCAGATGTTGTGCCCGGCGTTAAAACAAAGGATATTTTCTGAATATATTTTTTTCCGACGTTTAAACAGGCGTGAAAACGAAATATATTCCTCAGTTGTTTGAATACATATGATTATGGTTATTGAATAATGTTTGCAAATATTCCTTCGTAAACACGGCAATAAGGGACTGGAGTGCTTTGCCTGCAAAGGTTCTAAAGACTTTCCCTAGGAATACAAATGTTTTCAAAAAGAAGTAAGAAACACTGAAAAGTTAGGTGCTTATTTTGTGAAAAAAAAGGTACGTGAAATATTTTAAAATTGTACTTTTAATGTTTTTTTCTGTAATTTATCTTTATTATTTTAATTTATCAACAATTTATCTTTGTACTTTAATTTTATCAATACTTTCACCGGGAAAATGCCCATCTGTAGTAATAATAAATACAATACAATTCAATAAAAGGAAACTCCTGTCGGAAGAATTGAAAGAATTAAACTTTTTAATACTTCAAGGGCCTGACGTTCATAAAATTAGCAAATCAACCAATATGTCAGAAAAACACTATATATATATATATATATATATGAGACGATATTTGTTGTCAGTGCACTACGGTGGACTTTGACCCAAAATTTTAAACCTTATCTGTCGAGACATCAAAACAAAACATAAGTTTTCTGTTTCAAAAAATCTTGATCCTTCTACTGGTGTCAACTAGAAAACTACATCGGTAGTCCTTATGAAAAAACTTAATTTTTGGAGTTTTTTATTTTGGCGCCAGGTTTGCTGTACAAAAAGTCACCAAAGTATACTGTCTGAAAAACTGTAAATCCTCTGACTGGTAGAAATTTATGTATACATGCGAATTGGAAAATATAATTATCGTACGTACTGAATTCATTCCAGCAGGATTCATTAAAAATACGAAAAGAAAATGGCAAAAAAATTTTTTTCGCTTTGGGATGAAATTTGTTTAAATAATTTTTATTATTTTAGTAATATAAAGCATAAAATTTATCTTGTAAACGAAATTTTAGGGTCTGTTCAAGAATAACTGCCACAATACTTGAAGCTCGAAAGTGGCATTTTAGGAACGATGTCGATTCCTACGAACCACTGGCTTCGACGAAAACCAGAAACGCATATTTCGAACCGAAACCTTGCATTTCTGAAGGATTTACAGTACAAACTATCCAAATTTCATCAAAATCGAGAATGGACACACGGGTACTCCTAGTCCACTTGACAAGGAATGACCCTTTTGTCTCTTTGGTTTTTCTAATGAAGCCAAGTCAAGTACATACTTTGCCTCTCCAATACAATGTCTACCAGATACTTTCTTCCAATAAATTCATTATCTGCTGAAAAGCATTTCTCCGTTGTCCATTAGTTTGGGCGATTTATGACCTGAAATGTGCATAGGACGAATACTACCAACCACCCACAAGATCGATAAGCAATCAGGTTATAACAGGAAATGAATACGCACCGTTAATAATTCAAACATTAATTCTGACCTGTTTCAAAATTGATACAGAAATAACAATTACGAATTCAGGTTAATTATATTAGCATATATTTAATGACGACCTCTTTCTGTTATGTCATTTCATTTTATTTGCCTGCTCCATTATATCTTCGCAATAGTTCCAATATAGGTACAAGCACTGACGATGATTTCAGTGTTAAATAGGTTAATTATATTATACGGGAATATATTTCAAATGAATTGTTTTATTTAATATAATAGCTTTATAAATTTGATCGTTGACATGAGTTACTGGCTTTGCAATTTAATGGAGCCTCTGGTGGTGAACCTTAATCTGTTTTATACTTTCAGCTATACTTTTTTCTAAAATAGGAGTACGTTTTCGTAAATACTTGCAATAGAATTAGCCCTGATATACAATGAAAGAAACGTTGAGGTTTTTATCGTAATTTATGTAACAATGTTTCTCGTGAAAACTTCAATTTTTTGTAACAAATGTAAATGATCGTTTATGCATTCATAATTATTATGTTAATCATTTTTTTTGGGTAAGAGGGTGACTCAGAAACTGGTAACTCCCCGTAAATAGCATAGGTAGGGAATTTGAAAGGGGGGATAAGGAAGGGAGAGGAAGGCATCTAAGAGTTGGCTAGGGTTCCGCGTTATTAGTTTAAGGATCCTACCTGAAAGAGATGCAGGGCAAACACTAGAAAACCTGCTACAGGCATGTCGGACTATTAGGACTTATCTCACGCCCTTCCAAATGACGGGAGAGGAATTTGCTGCGGGATCGTTGCATTCCCTTTAACGTGCCTCGACCACTTTAGGAAGCAGCTGGCGGATTGATCCATTTCTCATACAAAACCTACACTCGTTTATTAACCTTTGTTACAACAATCAAACATTGAAGAAAGTTCGGATGCGGAGAGCTGTATACTCAAAGGCCTTCGACCCGAAACATACACCTCTCAAAATTGACTGAGGAGCCTCGGAATGTGAAAACCTTTAAAACAGGAGAGAAAAGGAGATATTCCCATCATCACTCAGGGGTGAAACACCTGCAAGAGCCGAGATTATCTCTCACATTCCTTTCTGTGTGTTATGTGCCTTGTTCCGTTATTAAAACATCTTGCTGTCTTATTTAGTAATGAGGTAAAAATTGTAAATTATAATTTTATCATTTAAATTAAAGATGTTTCAGGCCTACAGTGAACTCGCTTCATGTTTATGAGTTATTTTTATAAAAAAAACGATCAGGAACCACGTAAACTTGTTGAATTTATTTGAAATTTAATGGTTGATTTTGGCCCCCTTACGAATTTGGGCTCTGTATACGAAAATTTACTCTTTAATGTTTTAATTATTAATTATATTTTTACGAATACCTATGAATAAATCAGTAGTAGATTTAAACAATAGATCAAAGTTGCTAAAGGAAGATCAGGATTAAAAGAGGCTCTTAATTTCTGAGTAGAACCTGAAGAAGTAGCCAATAAATAAACAAATTAGGAAGAATCTGTAAAAGGTCTTTTTAATAGCTCATACTTTTAATCTTGTCTGAAAGAATGTAACGTGAACTCTGCAATACATGGTTTATTTGAGAATTTATATTTATCTGATATTACTTGACTTAGTCTATTCCAATAAATAAAATTGTAGTGTGTGTCTATCTACCTGACTGTCCGTATAGGTTCCGAAACGGCTCAACAAATTTCAATGAAAATTTGAGGATATAAAAAAAGGACATTTAATTTAAATATTCGTGTGCTTTTAATTTCGGTATATTGCAGAAGATATTAATATCATATGAATATAAATATTAATTTTACGGGACTATTTCTTGGAATTGCTGCGTGAAAGCCGGAGTGTAAACCAACTGCGAGTTTAAAAGTCCTATTTCGCGTTCTTATGGCATTCATCCCACTTACTTTCTATTGTTTGCAGTAGGCTGAGAAAAAAATTAACTTCTTTGGATCGTCGATACGACGTCAGGTAAATTTTAAAATTTAGTAATTACTAATATAAAAGTAAAAAGGAATCGATCGAGTTTGGTGTCGCTGTTACATTATGACCTTTAATATGTGATTTAAGTAAAAATTTAACCATTAAGTCGGGGAAAAGTTTAATTAGGTTAGAATACTGAAATTATATTTAATCCTGCTATTTTATCAGGGGTATTTTTGGACACTCGAGATACTGGGAGTATATTTGAGGGTTCATATTGTGACGTTTTCGATGTCGGTTTTTTGTTATATGTTGACCAAGAATTAAATAATGTATCTGGATAATATAAATAAATTCCCGGGCAACGCTGGGTTCCCAGGTAGATAGTTGATAAATAAAATTGCCAATGCGCCAGAAATAATAAAATAGTTAACAAACGAATGAAATCTTGTCGCACAATGTTTTGTTTGTATCTGTCACCGTTTGCATCATGTAGTTAAAGAAACGCTTTCAGAATTTTCATTCAAAGTTTTTTATTAATTTGGAAGAGCGTCGTATTACAGAGAACAAATAATATTAATTATAATTCATACTTTGTTATCTTATACTTTTACATGTGTTGAAGTTCCAAAACAGGAAAGATAAGACGTTTGATTTTGTAGCTATTGATTAATTTCTGATGTATATTTACCATTTTATTTATTTGATTTAAAATCATTATAATAAAGGGAACGGGAGCCGCAGTTATTGTGCACGAGTCTTCAGGAACAGACGGCAAACAGCTTCCTCGCCACAAATTTCAGAGAAACAATTCAATTCACGTCATCCAGCCGCAATGGCGGTTCGATAAAGCGTAATCCATTAGTGACAGAACACAATGGTTTTATTTTTGTCATAATACTGTGAAGCGAACCAGGACGAGATCGAGGTCGTTCGTCGCGTCGCGTTGAAAGGATCTTTCCAAAACAATTTCGTTCATCGGACCTCTTGGCGCACGCATCAGGACACATTGATTATGATTTATGATTGTGCATCGCAGCACTGATAATATTTCCTTTAGAACCGCACGGAGTATTTCAATTTATGTCTATTGTCCTTATTTTACGTGTCCCCACATTTTTATCCAGTCACAAAAAAAGTAATAAATTCTATACCTTTAAAAATTATGAGAGTTATTTAAAATTTTATTTTCCAAATGTATGTACCGTCTTAACTATTTATTTCACAAGGAATTCAATAACTGTATGCTTTAATAGCAGCCGTACATATATTGTGGATGAGCATAATTTGACCTTTACTACGTGTTTAGCTGGGATCTACGGAGAGAGCCTGCATTAATTCAAGGTAAATTATTACCAGCTACTGTTCCCCGGTGCTTTGATGGAATCTATGGATTCTACCGTGCGAAAGTGGCAGCCGAAGCTCTGCAATGGCTATTATGCTGAAAATGAATTAGACGCACAAACATCCTCGCCATTGACGGGATTTGAACACAAGACCTCCTTTCTAATGCGAGGCAATGAAGTTACAGGTCTGCTAAATTATGTTTCAACTAAGAATACAGTATTAGGAAAAACAGGCCTACATACATGACATTTGTAGATTTAGACAAAACCTTTAATAATGTTAAGTGGAACAAACTGTTAAAGATTTTGAAGATGACAGTAATAAAATATCGAGAAAGAAGAGCTATTTATAAACTCCACAGATGGCAGTCAGTATTGTAAATGATGGGGGGGATATTATTTAATGAATTTAATAATTGAGTTTAAATATATATTTATTAATTATAATCTCAGGGTATTAATGGTTTGGGTGTTGACCCACGTGTAGCAGATCAGTTCGTTGACGAACCTGAGTTGTTTCATAGGCGTCTCGCTGTAAGTTCCGTGTTGTGGAACTTGAAGCGGCCGGTCGACAATAACACGAAGTCTTCCTTCCCTTCTTGCTAAGACCTTTCTTCCCTGCTTCCTGGACTGATCAAAGCATGGTCGCCGCTGCCACCTCACCACCAATCTCCTCTCTCCATCCACTGCAAAAATCTCTCCAATCTCCCTTCAAATTGTCTCCGCCAGCCTCTTTAAAGCCTTGTCCCCGCACTTATCCGACACCTATCACTAAGGTGGCAGGGATGGATATCCTCCAATCATATCCCTTGTTTCATTTGGGGAACACACGCCACCCGGTCACCAAATTCCCAGGCAGATTAAGACATTCCGAAACGGCGACGTTGTGTCCGAGCAGCTTTATGGTCCAGGTGTAAGTCAGTCGCAGCCCCTTTGTTGTTTATTCCGAAAGGCGAGACGGCGGGCGGAAAAACCCCTTCTTCCTGGCAAACAACTTGCTCATGCCGGAATATTTGGTATTTAAGTTCCCGTAAATTATAATAAAAATTTGGACGCGGGTTCTACTGCGCTACAGTATATTACCCGTAAGTAAATTCTACTATTTAGCGAAAGCTTTCCTCGCTTGTGCTATCCTACTCTTTATGTCTACTATACTTCTACCATCCCTAATTACGCTTCCCAAGTAGCTGAATTCCTTAATTTTCGTCAAAAGATCCCTTAGAAAACAAACAACCTTTGCTATTCCACTGTTTCCCATACTACGCACCATTATCTTGGTTTTCCGCCCTATTAATCCTCATGTTGTACTCTTTCTCCAGATCCAGGTTCATGCCATTTATTATGGTGTTTCAAGTCTTCTTCTGACACCCCTAATACTACAATATCAAATGCAAAGCATAGTGATTTTATTTCTTCTCCTCACAAAGGTCATGTGAAAACTCCGTGTAATTTTTTATTTTCTTTGGGGGTCATCTTAGGTCATTGGCGTATGTCAATAAACATCGAAATATCCATGAATTGAAGGAGGAAATTCAAAGAAACACAATTGGAAACTTGTCGTGTAGTCATAGTGAATTTCATGGACAGTTCTTGGATTCCAGAGCAGTGAGGTCATTTTCCCGACATTATTTTTCATACATGCGATGTTTATGTATTTTGTTTGTGCTCTTTGTAAAAATAAACGTCTTAACCTATGTCAAAACCGGCGCTCTTTATGAACCACCCTTTATAAAACCCAAGGTTTTTCTAATAATATTGTGGTATTAGGGGAGTCAGAAGAAGACTTGGAAAACATATAAATGGCACGAACGTGATCCCGGAGAAAGAGTAAAACGCAAGGATTAATAGAGGGAAAACGAAGATGATGGAAGTATGGGAAATAATGGAATAGTAAAGGGTACATTTTAGAGAACAGTCAGCTACGAACCATGGTCTAATATTTTGTATTATTTTTTAATAAATTGTATTAATGCGTCAAAATGTCAAAGAACTTGTCGTGATAATGAATATTAATTCCATTATAATAATTGTGCTATGCTTGTTTTATGGTTGTAATAAAATCAGTAATACTTTTTCTAAACAATTTCTATTTTTTTTAGTTTACCCTTCCCATATGTGAATATTGCTTATATATATTTTATATTTTCTTCCTCTTAAAGTAATTATAACAGTATTGCAGTTATTAGTAATATACCAGCGATCAATCCAGTTCGAGGTAAACACATTTGAAAGGTTTTTGGACTTAGTTCTAGCTCAGAGACGGATCTTTAGAAACCTTGACTCAGCGTATGTATTCTCGGAACCTACGCAATAAAACTATTCCAGTAAAAGCCCTGCTCTATAAAACTCCATAGACATAAAACATCAAAGAGGAACGATG
Organism: Eucriotettix oculatus; assembly: GCA_034510155.1. NCBI lineage: Eukaryota > Metazoa > Arthropoda > Insecta > Orthoptera > Tetrigidae > Eucriotettix > Eucriotettix oculatus. Next base: position 68,953,740 of record CM067381.1, on the reverse strand, counting down.
CCTCCCATCGTAATCACCTAGAGTCCTTTCAGGCCGCTGTAAGCTAACGGTTAATTAAGGAAGGACATGTTCATAACGTTTATGATTACTCAATCACTTTCACAGACGTTCCATACCTAAAATATTTGAATTTTGTACCGTATTTTTAAGTGGAACATTATAGATAATGGTGCTCACCAAACAGAAATCTGACGACGCCAAAGCCTAACGTTTGGAGTCGGCTCACGTAATAGCAATCAATGCTCAGGGATCCAATCTCCATCTTCCTTAATGGTCGCTCATGACATTATGATCACCCACGTGCTGCAAAATATTATTCCCCTGCAGGGAAAGACGGACTTAATCGATTTAAAGCCGTATATACGTTTCGAAAAAAAAGAATTTACATCAGTTAAATATGAAGTTAATTAATTTACAACGATTATTTTTACATGAAGTGGTATAATGCTTCTGTCATTGTTCAAGTTACAAAGGCTCCTTGAAACTTTGCTACTGTCCTGACTGAAGTAGTCTCATTTCTGCACCGTAGCAACTCGTTACACTGGAGAATGATGGTTTATTAAAAAAAACAGGCTTAAATTACTAATCTGCTCTTTTTGTAATTATATAATATGTAAGAATAAAGAAATGTTGCTTATTTATAGTGCCTTATAATTAAATCAAATCACAAACTGTACGCGCAAGAGGAGTTATCAATAAAGAAGTCATAATAGAACTAAGGAAAGCTAATTATCAGTGCTCGTTAATAAAGGCTTTTTAAATACTTTTTGTTCAACAAAATTACCTGGCGCTGAGTAAATAAAAAATTATAAATTAATTAGCAAGGTTTTTTTTATAGAGATTTTATGTGTAACATCAATGCAGCTGTAGAAAGGACGTGTTTCTAAATGTTTCCTTCGAGGACTTGCGTAGGCATACCGTAGATGAAGAAGGTTAAGGGGCCGCCGCACCTGAGTTCCTGAAATACCCCGAAGTCCAGAGATGAAGCTTTAACTACCAGGTAAAGAGGCTCGTGCCCCAGTCTCTTAAACGTACGCCTAGCATTAAATATCATATTAGGTATACATTAAATAACTTACATTCTTACAATTTCCAGTATATTTCTATGTATAAACGCATCTCCCGGTTAATCATCTACTACATTGGGTGAGTACTTGTATGAGATTTCCATTATACGTAATCGCGTACCCATGTATTTGTAATCAGTCTTAATTTATTAAATATTAATTTTTTTATTGATATACTGTGACGTACAAGTCGATTAGCGACGATAGTCTTATGAGATAATTTTTGACCCGTTTCCTGTAACAACGGCGAGAATTATGATTCCAAGTGAGGACCAAAATAATTATTTAGACAACATTTTCCTTCATAACAAAGTGACGGAATGTACATTAGTTGTGGGAGTCCTTTTTTAAAACGAATTGTTTGGAATAGAAAAGAAAAAATTAGTTTAAAAATCATTAAATACTAATGAAAAAATATGTAATTTTTAGTAAAATTTACATGAATAACATATTGGTATCAGTTGGTTTTTACTAAAATTTTAGTTTTTTAATTGCTTCAATATTGTTATATAGCCTCTTTGACGAAAGATACATTGAATATTATATAAAAATAGAAATATATTAATAAAAATTAAAAATATTTAATAAATTGAGGCTGATTTCAAGCCTGATTACATTACTCAAGCAGTCTTTTGTATTTTTTAATTTCTTAAAAAAACAGCATTATCCGTTTCGCTATTATTATTTATTAATTCACCGCGGTTACAATAATTAAATTTTTGAGAATAAGGTACGATAGGTTACATGGTCATCTAATGAGCTACGTAAGTCTTTTATAACCAGGTCAAAATCTAGGAAGCTGTATGCTCTATATTAATATTATAGATTTATAAAATATATCTCAGTACGATAATAAAACCTTTAATCTTCATTTATTCTCAAATATTTAGAAACTTTCTCGGATTTTAAATAAATATTGGAGCAATATCCATTCTTTGTAAATATACCTTTTTTGGTAAATGACCCTAACGTAAATATTTCCGAATAGAACTAATTGCGGCTACTTGAAACGTAACATAGATAAATAATTATCATTGTACTAAAATTTATGTTCAGATTATTTTGAGCTCCATCTTTAAGGGAAATAGTTTTATTCTGAATAATCGCAGATAAAACGCTAGAAGCTTCTTAACTCCAAAATTGTTTGACCTCACGGACAATAAACGCAGTCATCATCTTTTACTGAAGGGAGTAAAGAGAGATTTTAAAACCGTCAAGCCTGAAATATGAGAAGGATTAGTAGTCTTAATAAATGCCAGGTTTAGCTCCACGAAATTGATTATGAAAACCCTTTACGACGCAGAAGATTGCATCCCTTGCAAAAAGTAGCAATTAAATTTAATCTTGAATTACGAGAGTAAGAAACATAATTAAGACACGAATTCGTTTTTCATTCGGCTTGTGTATTGTAAAACTTTATTACAATTTCGGATAATGTGCTTCACCCCAGAAAAGCAAGCTTTTATAATACTACCAGAAAAAAAATAAAATATTCAACATTTGTAAACATTATGCAGTATTTTATACTATGAGAAGCAAGAAATTCAGTTTAACATATGAAATAATCATAATGTTTCTAATATTTCAATAATAATGACTCAAAAATCTATGAATATATAAATTTAAAATATATTTTCTCGATTCATTAAATTCTATTTTACCAGAGGTGTTACAGGTAGTTTATTAAGATGACAATAGATTATCATTAACCACTTTGGTGTTTCAACTAATTTAACAACCGCTCAGGAATTATCGCCCTTATGTATCATTATCAAAGCAGTTATGATGTAATTGATATAGAGGGTAATTACCAATTAACGAATGATCAGGCGTGTCAGAAATTCTGCAACAACCATATTCATTACACTTCTCGGGCTAGAGTTTATGCAATTGAGCGAACAATTTCGGCGAATTATCGCAATACGTTTAGTTGATATAGAGTTTCAAATGTATCAACGGCTCATTGGCCATACATTCCATTGGTCTATTAATTTCAGGAATGGATTTCATGAAATAATGTTGAAGGTGAGTTTCTTTGAGAATGCATTTAAGGACTACGTACAGAATAGGGTGGGAAATATTTTGTTAAGACACTGCATCTTAAAGAGTAAATTTACGATGTGTGACATGGAAATTAGTCTCCATGAAAACTAAATACAGCTCTATAAGATATTGATAAATAAATAGTGCTAGGTAATGCCACAGAAAGATAAAATCTTTCTTGATGATTTAGTAAATATTTAACTTGAGGAAAAATTCTGAAGGATAAAGTACTTTCATGAATTATACCGACAGTAACAGGGAAGTAGATGTGTGGTCAGTTTTTGTGTAGAGGGAAGCTGATTTGTAGTCGCGGGAGAGTAAGGGCGGACATTGAGAAAGGTAGGGGAGGAGGGGGGGAATAGGAAGACAGTAGTTATCCTACATGGTAGATGTTCATGGCTGCTTGCCGAGAATAATCTCAAGAGTTACTCCAAATGGGTGTTTGTTTAGATCTGTATGCTTGTTCCAAGAGCGACCCACATCCGTAGAAGTATGGACAAATTTATTTAACACAACGTTCTCTGCTATCCTATAATTTTTTCCGAGAATATCTTGGTAAGTTTTATATATATTTCAGATTTTATATATTATTGTATAAAAAGTAAATCAGAATAAAAACTGTTTTATGACTATAATAAATTGTAAAATTATGTTAACTTATTACTCCTAATTATATTTAAATAAGAAATAGAGTTTTACATAAATTTAAGTGTATTACATAATTTTCGTGTTCAATTCCTGGCTCATTATTGAAAAAAATAAGTATTTTAGGAAGGCTGTGTAACAAATATGCTATGTGAAAGTGGGTCTCGTTATCAGAATGTAATACATGAACTCTTTTTTTTTTGGAAGTAC